>APFE031126440.1:186713-235621 GCA_000404065.3 Pinus taeda
GTCGGATTGTAAGTTACAAAATGTACAACGGTAAAGAAACACACTTTACCTAACTCTATACTAGACCAAGTTGAACTTAACAATTTCCTATGTGTCGGAATATCCTAACATCCCCCCTTAAGAACAACTTGGGATAGGATTGAAGGATTTACAAATATGACACAATAGGAGAAGGAAGGAGGCACTAGAGCCTATTAATACTAGGGTAACATGGAAGTTAGGATTGAATAAAGCATCATGACATAAAAAGGTAATCAATGAGGATTCCGTGTGAGCACGGTGACTGAGTTGAATTGAATGAGTTGGCCAAAGGCCGACGAGATTAAAAGAGTCTGATATCTCATGGGTTTGAGATATTAAGAAGCTAGATATATAGAGAAATAGGAATATCATAAGGAAATTTCTTATTGTATTTAAAATAACCTTCTAAGAAAATAATTTTAAGATTCAAAAATATGACTAAGAGGAAATAAATCGGGTGTCACAAGCCCCGAAAACCATTTTAAAAGCTCCAGGAAAAAACAACGAAGTGGAGCCATTTCGTTTACTAAACATTTTATTGAGAAAACAAAGAAATTGAGCATGATGATCAAGAAAATGACCACATGGATAGCGGGTTAGAAAACTTGGAACGTATTTTAAAATTCTTCCAATAAAATGTATTTCCGAGGTATTTAGTTCTCAGATGATAAATCTTAGAATATATTTTAAAATACTTCTAATATAATATAGACCCGAGAATCTGAGAAGTTTGCAAGTTCAAAGTCTCGAGGGGAAGATCTCAGAAAGGTTATTTTCTTTAAAAAAATGAAACCAAAAGTAGAGGACTGAGATTCTGAGATTTACAAGTTAGAGACTCTGAATAATATTAGGAGGAAGAAACATGACTAACGTGGCTGCAAGATAAACGAGCATAGTGCTAAGTTCCAACTCAATTCAACAAATGTAAGATTTGAAATGGGCAGAGGTAAAATCATGGACAGTAGTACTTTTAGAAGTTGCTAGAATTTTTTTTTGCAATTTTCCTTTGCTTATGGAAAATATGAACAAGAAGGAGCCAATCATTCCATTTCACTTGCGAGAAGAGGAATATGATTATTGAATCATTTCACAAATTCAGAAAGTAAAAGGAATATGAAGAGAAGCACCAATGCATAGTACACAAATTCTGATGAGAAAGAAAATACTTCCTTGAATATGTTTATGACTCGGAAAAGGTTAGCTTCTCACCTTATTCTTCTACCTACAATATTAAAAGAAGAAACAAACAAAACAACAAACTAGCTAAACTAATTCTAACTCTATCCCAACTGGACGAAAGGAAACATGACTAGGTATAGTCAAACTTCCATTGTAACCATTCAAGCATTTTATTTCCTGAATGTATGTATAGACACATCAGTAACAAAAATAAAATTATAATTAATGCAAAAAGAATAAATATGAATGCAGTGTGTACACTTATTGCTAACATATTTACAAAAAGCATCTTATTTACAAGAGTTTTCTCTTGGAAATTTCCCTCCAACCAAATCTCTATGGGATCATAAAAATATGGATGGATGGTTGATAGAGAATGGAAGAGGTTAATGAAAGAGAGGTTGAATGACCATTAATGTTATGTTCATAAAACAAGTCATTATCAATCTTCGGTAAAATGGAATCTTCCAAATGAATTTCAAATGTATCAATGAAATTTAGATGGGAGCTTGATTAATCTATCAAAATATCATTAGTTAAATTAAGAGGTTGGAAATATTGCATGAATGCACTCAAAAGTGATGATTCATATTGAAAGTGGACTCTAGAAGGAAAATTAATTTGATAAGTTATGGCTATCATATGGAATTGGGAGATCAAAATCTCTCGATGGTCATAATCTAAATCTTGAGATTCTTTCACATTCTAGCAATGCACATTGCAAATATTGGATATTTAATTAGTTAATATGCTAGAAAATGACATTTAAAAATTGAAAAATGCAAGCAGAAAACAAATATAAAATGAACCAAAATAAATGAAGGAAAAATAATGAAATCAACTCATAATTTACATTATTGTTACAATTAATGTTACAACACAATTGGGACTAATTTGAGACAAATTCCTTTTCACAAGAATTAACTAAGATAGTACAATTAGCGTGATCATTAGCATCAACTCGTGGAAGAGAAAAAGGTTCGAGACCATGAATAGGAGCGATAACTTGATCATCGTAAGAATCATAAATTGGGATGAATTCTTGAATGCTGAAATCATGATAATGATTAAATGTTTGAAAATGAGAATTTATTGGAACAATTCTTGAATTGAAGTTTTCTTCATTTTCAAATATGGTTTGACTTGGAACACGAGGATTTAATGAAGAGTAATACAAATCAATGAATTTAATGTCAAAAAAATCATAAAAAATGACTTCATGACATTCACTAGAATTCTCTTCATTCCCATATGATGCATAAAAACAAGAAGGAGTATTGAGCACATTTTCGTCAATATTGAAAGAATGATCATTGAATGTCTCTTTATCTTGACAAAATCTAATTAGCAAGTCATTTATTTCAGACTCTTTGTTTTTTGGAATAACATTAATGCAAATAGAAGATGAATTGTTATAAGAAAAAACATCAGGATAAAGAGAGAAGTGAGAGTTAGAAGAAATGAACCTAAAAATATATCTATTTGCAGACTCTTGTGTGTTTTCTCTATTGCAAATTTCAAATTCTTGATCATTCATTTGGCTAATTAAACATGCTTGAAATTTGTTGTTTGGTTTCCTTTCATTTTGTATTTGATCATGATAAAATTCAGAAATTTCTGTAGTGAATTGTACATTGTTGTAATTTTCAATTTGCTCTTGTGGTTGTTGATTTATTTGTTGATTTTTTTTATCTCATTTCATGCTAATTTTCATATTTTAAGGCATCTATTTCTTCTATTTTGTTGCTTTTGGTATCTTCTTGTAGTTGAATACCAAATTCTTCCCAGCTTTGTGATTATGATTCATTAACATGTGGGAGTGCATCAAAGTCATTATTAATGATATAGAAGGTGTGTACTAAATGAAGGAATTTATCATACAATATGGTAGAGGCAACTTCATCATGATTAGCTTACACCTCCATATCGGAATTTTCAATCATCTTAATAGAGGTGAAAAAAGTTTCATCAAAACTTGAAATTGTCTCATATGGATTAGGAATGCAAGGGAAGGAAACTAGTTTTATAAACCATCGTGTTAATTGAAACTCAAGAGGCAAATATTTAGATTGAATTGAAAACAAACTAATTTGAATCTAATGAGAATTCATCTAAAGATTCATCTTCAAATTGATACAGTGGTTTAAGTTGGTCGCATACCTTTTCGTAGTCATAATCCTAAAAAGCAGGTGGGAAAATTTTTACAAACTCATCCCAAGTGTGAATGGAGACAAGTGGTAGAGTTTTACACCAGTTTTTTTCCATTCCTATCGAAGTGAGAGTAAACATCATGCACATGAAAACTTCATCAATATCCAAATTATTACAATTTAACATTAAATTGAAGAACATGTTCATAAGCAGAGACATTATTCTTACCATTGAACTTCATCTTTGACAAGAGTTTTACTACCTAAATTTGAGTTGAAGCGGGTGGAATTCTAGTAAAGAAACTCTAAAGTGGCCACTTGAAAGGAGCCATTGAAATAAGATAAAACTTTATACCACAATTTTTAAAGAAACAATTTAATTCAAGCCTTCTTTCTAGCACCAAAAATTTTGATGGCAAAAAATGACCTCATCAACATTAGGGAAGGCCACCCGATCAGAATCCTAAATCAGACTGTTATCCGTTTGTGTAATGGTTCCAACTGGTTCAATTGGGTCCAACTATCCCCTCTCTCTGTTGGATTATGGTTTGTCTATTATTTACCAATAGAAAGAGAGAAATTAGATTTTATCTCTTGTTGTGCACATGCAAGAAAACAAATCCTTAAGCTGAATTGAGGGCTTAGCCAAGCCACACTAAAGTTTTCCACTGTGTAAGGGAACTTCTAGAAATGTGATGATTAAATCTATATGAAAAATTATTCTAAGATGCAGGAAAAGAAGATAACCCTATCTCGAATTGGAAAAGGATAGCCTTCTCTCAAATCGAGAGAAAATGAACTAACTACCCATGGGAAGAGGATTGTTTTTATGATGATTGAATTCAAAAAATAAGATCAAATTGCAATATGCAAAATAGTTTGCATTTTGCAATTTATTAGTTTGTTTTATGCAAATCAAATTTACTTAAATAAATAGTTATAAAAGAAAATTATAAATACATGTCTGAATCCAATCAAACAACTAAATTCATTATATTTTTTTCATTAATTAAAGTAGTTAATTCAATTAATGAAAGAGAAAACAAAATGAGAATGTATTTAAACAATAAATAGTTACTTCTCAATACATTAATATTTCAATGAATTCATATTAATTCTAATTATGTTCTTCTCCTTAGTGATAGCTCCTAAATAATTGCATTAGCATAAAGCAATTGATACGACAATAATGCTCAATATCATAATGCAATACACTATTTAAAATATGAATTAAAATCAATTGTAGAAACTCTAGTAACAAATTGATTAATTTACATCCCAGACAATAGTGCACATGAAATGAAAATTAATTAAAATCATACCAAAATTTGCAGTCTTTGAATAGCTCCAGCTCTTTGGAGAAATTACTTATAGTAGTGCAAAACAATCTTCTCTTTTAGAGCTCAAAATGTTCTGTCTCTCCATAATTCAACTTATAGTACACTACAAAAGTGCAAATGCACAACAAGAAAATCACAGAATTTTCCCCAAATACTTAAGATTAGAAGTTTTTGCCTCACCTAGAGCTATATCCCCTATATAAAAGTGCTTTTAGTGCCTCTAGTTGCATAAAAGAGGAACATTTTCCTCATTCTCAAAAATGATATTTATTCATTTACAAGAATCTCCAAAAATGGAGAACTGTTGAGAGTAAGTTTCCATATCCTCAATTAGAGTTGTAAATTCTCCATTCTTCTCTTTATTGGTCTCCTTCCATTGCTCCAAAGTGCCTCAGTTTCAATTTCTCCAACCGATCTCCTATTACAAACCAATGAAAACCAAAATTAAACTGCATAATATAAACCAAAAAAATAAATTCTCATGAAATTGCTAAATCAAAATAAATAAAATCCAAAGAAATTTCCATGCTACGATTGCTTCAAATGGATTTGATTAGCCTTTGCGTATTGTTTGGAAATGAATAAGTGATGGTAGTTTTCCCAAGCCAATAAAATTTTCCCAAATCATATTAGGAAAAACCAATTTTTGTTTCAAATTCATCACTTTATCTTCTCCTAATTTTTTGGGTCATTAAATATGCTAAACTTAAAATTCTCAGATTATTCTCTTTAGTCTTGGCTTTCAGACGAGTTGTCCCGAGCCCCATTTGGTCAAGTAAATCTCAGATATATTTCTCCAAAACAAAAAGATCAAAACTGTGAGAATTCTGAAAAATACATTCCTAACAGAACTTTAAACATTTTTAATTAAAATTCTAATTTTAATTTGAATTAATAAATTCTAAATAATAGAATTAAATAAAAATTAATACAATAAATAAATTAATTCATTAACATACAAATTAATTAAAATTATAATAATTACACATTTTTATTTTAACTAATTTAACTACAAATTTCTTTACTTTAAAATAAATTATTTAATTTATTCAAAAAATTAAAAAAATGAATATGGGGAAGTGGATTTGTGGGTTTTGGGCCATATGAATGGTGGAGATAGGAGGCATAAGGGGATAAGGAAGGGAGGTATAAGGAGGAAGGAGATGGAGGTATAAGGGTCTCGGAGATATAAGGTCCCGAGGAGGAATGGTATGTTTCGGGAGATATAAGGCGGGATGTCTTGGGAGTTATAAGGAATGCCTGAGATGTGGAAAGAGGCGAGGCGAGGCTCATTTGGGAGTGAGGTTTCCTTTTTTTATATAAATTATAAGTGTAAATTACAATCACTTATAAGTATAAAAATTATAGCCATTTTGATAATATATAATCGAGATTAAAAAAACTACAACCACTTTGATAATGAGTCTTCGGATTTCGAATTCTCGTAAAGTTTTTTTTAAAGAAGATTTTTTGAGATTTAAGATTTTTAAATATATATTATGCATATACAGTTTTAATGGTTATATATATATATATAATATACTAAGTTTTTTGGTTAGAATAGTTTTATAAGAAATTAGTAAATAAAAATAAAATTAATAAAAATTAATGTTTACACAAAATTAATTAATTTACAAAAATTATTGTAATATACATTTTGTACAATTTTTAGTTTAGGTAGTAAGAATTAATAAACTTCGGATAAGTATCATTTGTAAACCGTGAGCCCAAAAGAGATGAAAAGAGAACCAATTGAAAGCTAACGAAAAACCAAACCCAATGATGCAATCAGAATGTAAACCCGAAGAAAAATAAAAATCTCATGAAAATGTTACACAATTAACCAAAAGACAATATTAAATTGTGATTTAGCCAAATTATGTAGAGGGTCCCCATTGTTAATATGAAGATAATAAATTAAAAATGAGGGGGTCGTTGTTTTTCCACAACAGGGGGTTATTCAATCAAATTCTCCTTGGGAAATCCTATGCAATATTTGTTGTTGATCATGGACATAACTAATGAATTGGTGTGGGTGTCGTGCACGAGAAATTACACTTGCAACAACTGCCCCATAGACAATGCTTCCAATGGGGTTTTCCTTCCAAAGCTTCAGAAGCTGGAGAAGCGCCAAGTCGAGAGGCTCATTGAAGAGATTTAGCAGCTAGAAGGGATAAATTCCTTACCGACAAAGTACCTACAATATGTTCAAGGGTTATAACCACTATCAACAAGTTGAATGGTCGCACAAATCAAGATTCAGTTGAAAGTTAAAGTAGTGGTATTTGATGGTGGAATAACTTTCAATCATCTAAAATTAGATCTGATGATGCAGAGGAGTGCAAAGTGGAAGTTGGGGGAGTTCTTCCCAGAGGGAACACCTTACGACATAAATATAATTTAAAAATGGAAAAAGGAAACACACGAGGATTTGAAATATTGATTCCCACACCTATCCTCAATCTCAAATCAATTTTCCAGATATTGGAATTAATCGTAGAGACATTCCAAGAAAGATGATACAGTATATCCTCTATTCAGAATTAGAATCAATAAAATCAACTCAGGGTAGAGTAGAGTGTGTGGGATCAATTCACACTCCCAATAAGGAAGAACCATCGTTCAAGGAAGAACAAGGAACAAACAATTTTTTTGGGTTACAATGCCATCTTCTTTTAGACCATGCTTAACCACTTCATCTTCTTTAGAAGGTTTCCTTTTCCCTCATTGTAATTCTATTGCTTATTATGGAATAACTTATGGTTATTTCAATTATTATGAAAGAGGAAATTCATCTAAATTAGGATGCATTCTCATTGAATACAAAAGGATATTAATCAAATATGAGATTTACACCATTATGATTCTTTAGTATCTGACTTCCATTGTATTACAAATTCGTGAAAGTTAGATCTAAGTTGCGACAACATAAGCATTAATAGGATACAATTGTCAAATAAAAAAAAATGATTATACATCGTAACACCTAAATGGTTTTGTATTTAAAAAAAATAACTGAGATTTCTCTCAGCAAATCTAAATTAAATAAAGAGATTGACCAAAACTACAAATGTGGAATGTGTCCTCCATAATCAACAAATTGATTGAAGATGAATGTATAAACATGGACAAATATATACATTATTTCCACCAGTATCCCTATAATAGTTAGGGGTTTTCAAATCAGATGACACAAACATTAGTAATTTTCCAAGGAATGCAAATAAAATAAAAGATAGTTTTTTTCCCTGGAAATTTGATTATACGTATTTTGTAATGTTTTAAAATACATTTTTAATATAGCTCAACACTTTAAAAAAACCACTGAGGTAATTTCAAATTAGAATTTTAAATATGGTGTCAGAATTTAGACCACATTAACCCAAAACAATTATGTACAAAATTCAACCAGAAATGAGATGGTCAGGGTTATCAGTTGGAATAATGGCTACTGCAACAGTGGAAACCATGGTGTTCCACAAATATTGTGTCCTCTACATGATTTGTAGTAACCATGTTCACCCCAGTTAGGGCCCCATGAATTCTTGATGATCCATAGTGGCTTGTCCTTGAACCTACCAGGGGCATACCCTGGTGCACCATACCCCACAAGCAATACTATGTGATTCAAATTTTGTTTATTGCAAATGTAAGGGAAAGATACTTCGACCACATATGTTCGCATGAAATCAACATTGATACCCATTGTAACAAACAACATTGATTTATCATGATTCACAATCATTAAGGGAATAAGATATTAGAGGATCACAATCATTAATGAAATACTATGTCAAAATATTATAATATCTTACCAGCTAAAGGCTCATTCTTCACAAGATTGGTTGCAATTTATTCTTCATTGATTGACACTGTGCTAAAGTTGGCAACCATTGCTGCAACTTTGGTCTTGTTAAACTTACAAGTCCCCTCATTTCCTGTGTATGGATAATCTTCCTCCCTTTGCAATCCACCAACTTTGAGAGCATACTAGTATGCAATTGACATTAGGCTTCCGCTACATCCTGAGTCACACTCACCTAGTTCTGAAGAGTCACATTGGCCCCACACATCACAATTATCAATCAATTTTTCTAAAGCCACTACTAGAGAAGGGTTGATTTGAGAGGCTCGTTGAAGAACTTACAGCTAGAAGGAAAGAATTCCTTACCGACGAAGTACCTGCAATATGTTCATGGGTTATAATAAATACCAATGAGTTGAAAAGTTGCACAAATCAAGAATTAGATGATAGTGAAAGAAGTGAGATCTAACAGTAGAAGAACTTTCAATTGTCTAACATTGGATTTGACAGTGCGGAGGAGTGTAGAGTGGCAACTAGGGGATTTCTTCCCAGATAGAATGCCTTACGACATAATTATTTTTATCGGTAAAGAATATGTTTTTCTTGGATGTAAGGAAATATGTTAATAAATAAAGGTTTAGAGGTTTACTGGAAATGGGAGTTCATTCCCTTATAAATAATAAATGAGTTATTTTAGGTGGTTATATTGTATTTATAAATAATGATGTTGTTGCATGTTGAGGTCTTGAGATTGTATCAACAAAAGGTAAACTAGTAATTTCGAGTATTAGGGTTTTCATTTCCATGAAGAAAAATGGCATATTAAAAATGTGCATGCAATCATTTTTCATTTGGAGAACCTTAAGTAGTAAAGGTGTTCAATGTCTTAAAGGGAAAACTTAGTTTATCAATTCTTACATGTATAGACGAAGTTTTCTAACCAATTCACTTAATTAACTTATTGAATTAATATTTAAATAAACATATAACTAATAATATTATCTAATTACGTATTGATGAATCAACACAATAGTAACTTAACCCGGTGGGGTAGCTCAAGTGGCAAGTTCCATGAAAATGAAGTGTTACATACCAAGATATTTGAACCCATGTTTGCGAAAGAGACATACATAGGCACCTAGAGGTTATAGTTGTAGTGATCGAAATCGACCCTGTGTTACATGAGTACAAAACTAGCCCAATTGTCGATTCCTCTATTCATAGGAAAACACACACACACACACACACACACACACACACACAAAAATATAACTTAGTGTGAGAGTCATACCTAAAATATTCATAAGGAAAGCTACTTACATTCACAAAGAGGAGAAAACCTTTTGACTCTAGTTAGTTTCTTCTACAAATCACAACCAATTCATAAACTGAGCATGGGGATGACTCTCCTTTCAAATAATCTCTTAATCAAAAAAATTGAGATCTCTCGATCCCTTAATCAATAATTTATGCCAACTTATATTCCTTTTACTTTCTTTTAAAACCACAACTCCAAAGAAAACCCCCAAAAGTCAAAATGCTACAAGTAAATGATGCATTCATCTCCTCCTCAACATCCATTAAATAGTTATTTTATAATTCTCTTCCTGCAAAAATTATCATGCATAGGCTCCACTTCTCATCTCCTCCTCAACATCCATTAAATAATTATTTTATAATTCTCTTCCTGCAAAAATTATCATGCATAGGCTCCACTTCTCAGCCAAACAAGTATCTTTACCTTTACTTAAGCATGTGCCTTTACTTAACTTTTCCTTACCTTTTACTTTATTTAACATTGATTATTACTTGATTTTCTCTAATAATTATAAAACTAGTTAATTTGTTGCTTGTTTATTATTATTATTATTATTATATTATTATTATTAGTAATATTTATTATTTCTCATAATATATATATATAATATATTATATATATATAGTTGAGAAATGGCAACAAGAAATTCTAGTTTAAATATGTCCTTGAATTTAAACTAAGAATTAAAATAGAATTATATTCTCATAGTAACTTGTAAAAAGTTAATTAAGTTTAATTGGCTTAATTATCTTAGGAATTTTGAGTTGGAAGTCTTTTGGAAGTCATGCAAGTTTTCTCCTTAAATTTTAGGTGTCCAGTATGAGTTTAGATTGAGTTGTAATCAGATAACTTAGTTTACTAAGTTATACACAGTTAAACTAGTTCTAATTGTTTGTTGAACTAGTAGAGGATTAGCAGTCAGTTAGTGCACTGGTGCATCCATAGGTGCTACTCCAATTAACTAAATATTCTCTCATCAGAAACTCATGCTTTCCAATTCTAAGAAAGACCAAGTTTATACTAGAGTATAGGGACAATGTACTATCAGTTGTATGATTTACTGAGTTGTATAGATCATGCATGCAATCAGGAAGAGGACCTAGATTGGATTACACAATTTTGGAAGCAATGGATTCCCATTAATATGTGCTATTAATCCTAGGATTTGTGCAATGAAATAGGGGCTTGGCAAGTAGTGAAAATTGGCTAAGTGTTGGCTAAGATCGGGCTTGTGAGGCAGAGAGCTGAGCATACTTCTGCAGAATTTTTGTAGTGAGAACAAACTGTGTATATTCACTCATATTTCTGATTAATGCAATACATATAGGAGGGGTTTTGAGCAATGGATCTCCCTAGGAAAAATTGTTGTGTTATGTGCCATTGATTTGTCTTCTTCTTGTTCATACTGTTTTCGTCGATCAATTGGATTTCGCTGGTTGAAAGTAGCAGTAGATTCTTGTCCCGTGATTTAGTAAATTGCATGAGCTCATGAATATATAGGAAAATCGACACGGTATCGGAGATGTAGATGGTGTACTAGAGGATATTTCGAAGTTTTTAGTTTTGGGTTACAAGTGAAATTTGAATTTGCAATACATACTTCAGGATCGACAGATGGCATTCTACAGTTTGCAGCTTGAGTATGTGTAGGAAGGAAGCTCGAATTATATAGCCTAGAGGGATAGAATGGAGGTTGTGTTAGAGGATAATGGCTTGAAGGAATTCATTGATCAAGACATTCCTAAGCCAACAACATTAGATGCACAGAATCTGGTTGAATGGAAGAAGTGTGTGGCGAAGGCGAGGCAGATAATCCTTGAGGGGGTTTGGGACCACATTTTCACGAGTCTCCATGGCAAGGAAATTGCATATGCTATGTGGAAAGAATTGATGAACTTGTATCAGAAAAGAGTGACCAACAGAAATTGGCATTGAAGGACAAAATTCAAAAAATCAAAATGGAGAAAGCTGAATCTATTCCAAAATACTTGACCAAGTTAACTCTATGTCATGATGAACTTGGAAGTGTTGGAATCATGGTTTTCGAGGATGATATGGTAATTCTTTCTCTTCTGGGACTCCCAAAGAGTTGTCATAGTTATCAGGACTCTGTCAATGGTTGGGAGAAGCTGCTAGATTGGGAACTACTCTGGTCAGATTTGATGCAGGAGGAGATCAGGAGGAACACTAGGGATGGATCTTCATCAAATACTGATGATGAAGAGAATCGTGCCTTAGCGATTAAGGAAAAGAAGGAGAAAGGGAAAGCTTCCCATTCCAAATCGGATTCTTATCATGGAGGCAAGAGTAAATACATGGTGAAAGTTAAGTGCTTTCATTGTCATGAGCTGGGCCATTTTGCTACAAATTTTCCACTCAAGAAGTCTAACAACAAGTCCTCAGGAGGAGCGGTGAGTGAGGCTTTGGCCTCTTAATTCGAATTGCACTTTTCCTCATTGCATGCATGGTGGCATCAATGATGGGAAGTGTATGGTACTTATACAATGGAGCTTCATTCCACATGACTAGCGACAATGAGTTATTCAGTGACATGGAGGAGAAATATCTCCAGATGCATATTGAGATGGGGTATGATAAGAGGTATAGTGCTACTGGATTGGGCATGGTTAATTTTTAGAGGAAGCATGGGGCTCCACTCACCTTGAAGAATGATATGTATGTGCTTGGGCTGAAGAATAAATTGGTATCTGTTGCCATGCTTGAGGATAGAGGCTATGATGTGATCTTCTCGAAAGGAAAGGAGTTCCTTTGACACATAGCCATGAGTCAAGTAAAGAAGATAGGGATTCAGATGAAGAATCTCTATAGTCTGGAGGTAGAGGATTGTGTTGCTTTGGGCACAAAATCAGAGATGGTGTAGAGCCGAGACATTCGAAATTTGTGGCATAGGTGATTGGGTCACTTGCATCACGGGGATTTGAAGATAATGCAACAGATCTCCACATGTTTTCCCAAAGATACACTAGAGAAATTTGATACATGAAAGGGGTTTACTTTGGGTAAATACACCAAGTCTTCCTTTCACGATAGAGACATTTGAGTAGAGGCTATTCTAGAGGGAGTCCATTTAGATGTGTGTGGACCATTATCAACAACATCCTCTTCCAAACACATGTATTATGTTATATTTGTTGATGAATTTTCTTGAAAATGTTGGATATTTTTCATGTAGAAAAGGGATCAAACCTTCACAAAGTTTTGTGATTTTAAAGCATTGGTGGAGAAAATGTCAGGAAATAAGGTTAAATCTCTTTGGAGTGATAACGGTGGTGAGTATTCGTATTCTTTCTAAGTATTCATGAGTGGTTTTCCTGCAACAAAGGAGACAATATTTTTTTTGTCTTTTAGTTTTCATCGCAAATTTTATGATGGCAAACCCTGGGCTACAACTACCTTGGGATTTTTTCTAAAATTCTTTTAACATTTATAATAGGCACATATGCCTATTTTGTTTTAATGAATTTTGATACCATTATTATGTTACTTTGATGTCGAAGAGTTTCATAATGGACTTATATATTATTAAACCTGCTCTATTAATAAATTTTCTTTTTACATTTACTACAAAGGGTTTACTAAACCTTTCTTCATTCATATATCTATCTATATATATATCACAAGATTTTTTTTTGTATAGTTACACTATTAGATTCATGCGTCATCACATGTAGTATTTAATATTTCTTCTTAGTTAATCCCTGTATCGTTTCTATTTTATTAATAAAATTAATAAAGAGGAGAATTCTCTTTTAAGAGGCGACATGGATAATTCTTGAGTTTGTTGTTCTAATGTCTTCTTTGTTGCATGTAATATTTTATTAAGTTTTAACTCTGTAAGTGTACAAAATTTACACTTACCTGTACCATTTATCATTTGTATAAATGATAAAATCACTGCAATTCCATTTATTATTCTTACAGGTTTCTAGGTTAGTAAACTCATATATGTATATATAATCCTTATTCATCGTGTTCAGAACTCAAAATTGTTTTCGTATTTAAAAATAAAAATAAGAATTATCATAATATACATTTATCTATGTTGTTACTATAGTCTTATCTACTAGTCACTTTACAATGTAAGAAAAATTCATTTAATATGGTTTTACATCACTTCAATATAACAATAAATAGTGCATATATTAAAAAGAATTTGTTTCAGTATTTACTTCCTTTGATCCTTTCCACTAAACCAACAATTGAACGCATTATTTAGTTTATGTTCAGAAATAAGAGGAAAAGTCATTCACACAAATAAATCATTCATTTCTCTTTTTGTATTTGTATAAATAAAAGATATATTTTACATATGACAAAGTTTAGTACATTTTTATAGTATGATAAAGTAAAGTTAGAGATACCAATTTGAAAATTAATTATGGGAAAACTAATATTCAAGTACTTGGCTCCTCCCAACCTTGACACAACTTCTGCTTGTTTGCCTAAACAATCAGGTCTGCAATTTTTCTGTATCCTTCTTTTGATTCTTGTTGAAATATGTAACTAGGTGTAGTATTCATAATTGCATATGTAATCGTGATTTTATGTATTTAATGAAAAGAGAAAATTAAATTTATTATCTGCATTCTTGAGTCATGGGTTTCATGCTCAAGGGAAATTTATTTTTAGGTCAAGCACCAATTGAGTGCTTCTAGGTTTGCCATCAAGTCAATTGATTCATTGCCATGTATTGAATACCTATTGGGGCATGTTACCTATTGTAAAGAAACAATTATCAAGTCAAAATAGAGTCAAAAGGCCCTCCAAGACCTCATCATGGCACAAAGATCAAGTTGACCTATATGAAGGGATAAGTCGGCCTCAATGTATCAATTCGTATCCCTCACAAGCATATAAATAAGAATGAATTCGACCTCATTTTCATACTCACTCAAGCAAGTTCGATCTCCTCAAGATAAAAGTTGGAAAAGGACGAAGAAGAAGAATAAGATCAAGGTAGAAGTTTTTGGGCATCTCTCTCTCTCTCTCTCTCTCTCTCTCTTGTTAGGGTTTCTACAGTTTCTAGGCTAGATGAAATTTTGAAGTTGCATCGAAGTTGTGAAGCTACAAGGTCAAATTTGTGAATCTGAAAGATCAAAGTTGTGAAGCTACAAGGTTGAAACTGCAAGATCACAGCTGTGAAGTTGCCTCTATATTGAAGTTGTGAAACTTCTTGGTTGAAATTGTTGAAGTTGTATCAAGTTCAAAGTTGTGAAACTAGTAGGTCGAAGTTGTTGAAGTTGTTAGGTAAAAGTTGCAGAAATTATTGCTAGGGTCAAAGTTGCTCAAGAATTTGCTAGAAGGTTGAAGTTTGTTTCTAGAAGATGTGTAAGGAAAGATCATCAAGAAGGAAGGATGACTTGGTCTTAGAGGGTCTTGGTGAAGGGTCATAGATCCTGAAATTCGTCAATTGAAGTTATATATGAAGAGAAGGATTTTGGTGGGTTTTCCTCTCAGTTGGAGAGGTTTCGGCCCTAGTTGATTGCCTATATATTGTGTCCTAATGTTTCATTGTTCTTCATGATTTGGTAGTTGTTTGATGATATAGAACATTAATAATAATAAAGGAAAGAAAAAATTAATTAAGTAAAGTAAAAATACATCACAAGCAGTTATCAAAGTAAGAGAAAGCGCCTACACTTGTTTCCCCCTATATTTCTCAACATGGTATCAAAGCTAAGGTGACTACATCAAGGAATGGAAACATGAACAAGGATACTCTAGGGCCAAATTATAAAGAGATAATAATGGAAACATCAAGAGGATCAATCATCAAGAATGACTACATCTATCAGCATATTGCAAGGGAATAATTAAGAGAATCAAAGAAGACCTCAAAACCCTAGCTCATCTAAAGAAGGGTTCCACACTTGAAGCGTTCTTGGGGAACTCACACGTTCTACAATCATTATCATGAGGAAGGAAGAGTTATGCAATTTTGGGTATGTTTTTCTCAGCTATGTTCTCCACATATGCAAATTATTAAGACATGCTTCTGCAGTAGCAAGTATCGAATTGTAATCACTGTCAAGGGTCAAGTTCTGTGCCAAGAAATGTCTCCATTATAAGATGAAATAACAAGAAAAATAAGTCAAATCAAGCGAACTATAAAGGAGGAAAAAATTTTCATCTTCCATCCACACGCGTGAACTACGATTATTACACAAAGGCTGAAATCACAAAACTACTACATCAAGCCGAAATTCTGAAGAAGGGCTAAAATTTGAGGTTGTGAAACAAGTTTAACTAGCCTTGACTTGAAGGAAGAAAAGCAAGAAAAAACATTGTTATCGTAATCAAGGAATCAATGTGATCTCCCTTTGAGATAACGGTCACTTTTGAAGAAAGACATCTTTGCCAAGAAGACATATTTTATTATATACTTCATCATCAAAATCAATAAGGCAACAAGTTGAAGATTTCATCATCTTGGAGTATCTTCACTTGATAAGTAAGTATTTTTATATCTATATTTGAATATGTCAAAATGAATTAATATTGCAAGGAGAGCAACAAATTGGTTTGGTTGTCAAACTTTCTTGCATGGAAGAAGAGGATAGATTTGATCCTCATGAAAAATGAAGTCATTAGTCATGTTAAAGATTTAATTCTTGAATCGTTGAAAGAAGAAGCTCGAGATCTACAAGATGAAGATATCAAAATAAGAAGGAATTGCCTCACAGTTTGTGATATTTTCATAAATAAGAGACCAACTCCAAAATTTGGGAGAAATAATTTCTGACAAGGAAATTACTACCATAGTGCTCAATGCACTACTAAAGGAATGGGGAAACTTCACATCAAGCATCTATGGGAAAAAGGAAGCTACTCCATTCAATGAACTATGGTCATTATGAAAAAACAAAGAAACTAGGCTGAAGGCAAAAATCGAAGAAGGATCAACCAAGCGAGCTCAAGCATTTTTGTCATGGATAGAAGAAAAGGGAAGCTTGGGAAGCTTGGTCCTCATAAAAAGAATAAGAACATTTCGAACGTTCAATGCTATGGTTGTCATGAATATGGGAATTAAAAATATATTGTCTAAAGCTCAATAAGGAAAACAACAAAAGAGGAAAGGAAGAAGCCCATATCATTGAAGAAGTGGAAGAAGCTAAAGAGAAGAAATCCAAGAATGAGGAAGTAAAATATCTCTACTATGATTAAGATAGTCTTCCTCACCTAGTTCTTTTCAGGTTTCTGTTTCAAGTTTTTTTTTGTAAAGTATAACTATCATGATAGGAATCATTAGAAGCATGATAGGATGCATCATGTTAGGAGATGGAATCGTAGAAGCATACAACTGAAAGAAAGAACTCATGACATCATCATAAATAAGCATGAAAAATAGTTGAGATAGAAGTCTATGGATGTCACCTATAGAAGGATATAGCTCTTGGTAGCCGCATTAGAAGCATAAGTAGTACTTATGGGAAAAATAAAGTCACCTAGTATAGATCTCATCATACATCATTAAATAAGGAGCATTTGCAAGATGAGGATTATCATGATCCTTCATTGGAATCTTCATCGGAAGGTTCACCTATTGGAAGAAGAAAGTTTCTCGCTGAGAATTCCACCTTGTATGGGATTCATGGAATGATGGTATGATGTCAAAAGAAGTGAAGTAGGTTAAGGTGATTGAAATTATTTCAATCAAGGAAGATGTTGAAGGAAGTCTACATGAACAAAAGAAAGAGATGAAGTATGTATGCTTGAACTTTATAAATTTGAGTCATGTCATATAGTTGTAGATAACATGGATAAATGCTCCACCTCATGAACATGATCAAGAGAAAGGGATCTCATCCTTTGGAAGGATGCATAAAGGCATGATTCACATAATGACTAGATGAAATCAACATAATAAGTCCTCATATGGAATATGAGGTGGTTGATAAAAATGAAGGAACTATGAATGGATGTTCCTAAGAAGCAATATGTGAAGAAAGTAAGGAAAGGTCATGAAATATGCAGCTACTCTCACATAGAAAAGGAAATCAACATCTGATAACTAGAAGAATTGACCATGACATCTCCATGGAAAAGTTTTGAAGACTCCAAAGAATTCTAGAAAGGATGATGATCCCTGACATTTAATATATTTTTGGAGATGTTTCAATATTAATGTAGGATGGTGATACAAGAAGTAGATGTCATGATGTAAGACCATCACAAAGGTAATTTGATGTTCATTTTTTATTTTTCAACAATATCTGGATGGTCTAATGTAGGGCTACCAAAGGGAGAATTGTATATGTAATCTACAATTGATACTCATGTGGTGGGATGATAAGATCCTGAAGAAAACATGATATGGAGAAGGTAGTTGTATGAAGGAAAGGCAAATATGGATTAGTGAATCACTTTCTGATGAAAGAAAGGACGACATGACTGGAATGATTCATGAATGAAAGTGATGGATGGTCGATTCCCTATGAAGAAGTTCCAAAATATGTAGGCTCCATAAGAAAGAATACATTCATGACATAGAAAGAGGGAGTCCTACAATAAGCTGGTTGTCCCATGATCTCCACCTAGAGAGTTGCTGGAAGCATGTCCCTAGTTAAGGGGAGGCTTGGTCAAGTCCCTGGTTAAGAGGGAGCTTGAGTATGTTCCTTTTGTAGGAATGGGTGCATTCCTTCATTGGAATGGGTATATCCTCCGTAGTTGAGAGGGAGAGGTAGAAACATCATTCTTGTCTTCACTTGGGAAGAAATAATAGAGGATTGGCTAAGCATCTGACATCTATTATAGCATCATTTAGCACTACTATAGACTTGATGCTCTTGTATGGCCTTGGGTAGCCTTTTCCCATGCAGACTTGATCTTATATTAAAAAATATATTTCAAATTCCATACGCGACTCTACCCACACTAAATCATGTACATACATGGGTCCTACAACTATATACCAGCGTATACATTTTAAAATATGAAAAAATAAAATAAAATGCTATTTTTTGGGCAGGGTTCATGGGTTTTACCGAGAGACCACCTATAGGAACTCGAAGCACATCTAAATTAACTAATTTCAAGTGGTACATATACACCCTTGGATAGGCCTAGAATTCATAAGGGAAGGGCTATTGACATTGTACCTATTTTTCTCCCATATCAAGTCTGATTTTTCCATGCCTCGTGCACACTCCTTGTTTCTATGGAAACCTTGGTTTCTTTTCAAATATGTTCATCATATTTATAACATATCCTTCCACTTGTTAGAGAGGTTTTCTTAGTGGATCGGGCTAGATGAATTTGGAGGAAGACTTCTTTGGTACTTTGGCTTGGATCAAGTTGTACCTTCGCTGTATTTATTGTTGTTAATCAATAAATAAGCTCATGTCTTGTGCTTTATATATTATTGTCTCATGAATAGTATGTGATGATCTAACATATCTTTTATGTATGCACATTGAATTATCCATCATGTATATTCTTCTGTGAATTGACTTGCAGGCCTGCTCATTCTGGATGAAGCAGAGGGTTTGGACGCTATGGGAACATCATCAAACGTAGGGCCTCTGGGTATGTTTCCAAATCCACGTTTAGTTATTCATATGTTTGGAATGCTTTCTTTACTGCTCTTTATTGATTATCTTGTTCTACTTTGTTGAGGTTATCAACCCTTACCTTAGGGAATTTTTCCTGCCAACAACATTTGATACCACTTGAGGATGTGGTAGGGCATCCAAGATAAGTGTAGTCATAAAGGACCAATATTCTTTGAGGATTGGGAATCCAAGATAAGAATAGTCTTAGTGGAACATACTCTGAGAGAAGCTAGGTGGGGTATGTTCCGAGAGAGAAAATGATGAGAGTGTCTATAAATCATTGGTCTCGCCAACATTGTGCTATGATATTGTGGAGAAATAGAGTTGTTAGTCAAGGTCTGCTTTGTGATAATGCTAGATGATATGATCTTATATAGACGAGTTACCAATCGGACTCTTCTTATGAAAAATCTTCAGATTGAGAATATCCAAGTACCGTGTATGGATTATGAATACCTTCCTAGTTAAGAGGGAGTGTTGAAATATGTAACTAGGTTCAATCTTCATAATGGAATATGCAATCATGATTTTATGTATTTAACGAAAAGAGATATTTATTATTATTATTTTTGTTCTTGAGGCATGGGTTTTAGCTTAAGGGAAATTTATTTTTAGGTCAAACACCCATTGAGTGCTTCTATGTTTGTCATAAAGTCAATTGAGTCATTGTTATGTATTGAAGACCCATTTCGGCATGTTACATATTGTAAAGAAACATTTATTCAGACAAAATAGAGTCACAATACCCTCCAAGGCCTCATCATGATAAAAATATCAAGTCAACCTACATCAAGGGACAAGTTGGGATAAAGATAGCAATTTGTATTGCTCACAAGCCTATAAATAAGAAGGAATTTGACCCCATTTGCATACTCGTTGAGCCCTGCAATAGGTATGTATTTACTCTTAATTACTGTCTTTTTCCTCCTTTCTTATCCATTTTGTGCCATGATATAATAACATATTGATAGGATTTTGATAAGGAATGAATGAAATTTCTCTTAATACAATTTGACCGACCAAACTAACTCTCATTAATTTTTATGTAGAAAAACAATAGATGGAACAACTGTTGTTCCAATGTCGGAACAAAAAAAGCTAATCAAGGGAAATGAGATGCATCATGTGTGGTAAAACCAAGGAACGAATCAAGGTGATCAGCGCAAGATAGAAGAATTGTTTGAATATAACATTTAGTTGTGAATCCCTCAGGATCTCCTGATCTTGAGGGATCACATTCATCTTTTTCCTTTTGACTATAAAATGGAAAACTAAAGAGGGATCTCTCGTCTTTTACTTTGATTGTAATTTTAATTTACAGAAGCGTGATTCTGAAGAACAAGATCATATTGTAATGACAAGTGACTTTGATTATTTATATACAATTTGCGTTGTTGTTCATTAGGATATTCTAAAGTAGCTAAGCAATATTCGTCGGTGGCTAGGGCCCCGTCTCTGGTGGATCTTATTGTTGTTCCTTGTTTTATGCTTTTTTCGTTTCCTGCATGTTTATTCTGCTTTACAGCTTTGCAGTTGATTTATTTTCGTTAATTCAGATTTCTAGTATTCATTTCATTAATGCGCAATCCTAGTTGGCTTTATTTAATTCATGTCATGGATTTAATTAGTTATCAATTAAAGAATCATGTTTGATTAATTAAAGAATAGAGCGTTATTTATTAAATTATTTCCTTCTATCTGGTAGTTTAAGTCTAGCTAAAAGAGCTCAGTTAATGCTACGATGCTCTTGGTTGATTATCATTTGAATTTGGTTGATTGAGATTGAATTATGGTTTTGTTTGAGATTGAGTTATGATGCTTAGATGAATTATTTCCCTTAAAGTTACAAGCTTGAGATTTATGATTACATTCGTTTACTCTTGTATTGAATTTAATAACTTATTTTAAAGCATTACTCTTTGGATTTATAGCTTGCACATATTGTGTACACTCCTGGAATAAAAAGACTTACGTAGGTTGATAATTAATGTGAGGCAATTAGGAGTTTTAAAAGACACATTTTAGCACCCAACATTTTGGCGTCGTTGCCAGGGAGAGTGTTGCCATTTTACAAAGAGTAATGTATGTGTGATGTTTTTCTGCTGAGAGAGAATTGGGTATTAAAAATGGGAGGTAAGAACCCACGTAATGAGCGAGTAAAATGCTCACTCCTTTGCGCGCTTTCTAGCAGAATTGCGTAGGAATTTAAGGGAGAAAAGAACATTTGTATTTTTGTATGAATGACTAAGAAGAAAAGACCAGAAAAAGATATAATTCCTCTCCCCAAACCTGAAAAAGCTAAGGGACCGGTGACCCTTGGATGATCAACCTTTTTTGATGAAATCATAAGAAAAGCTGAGTCTCAGTCATTAGTAGGACCCCAAACTATTGATACCAGACATCCCATTGTTTCCCTTCAGGCCACAGGATCACCATCTGTAGCTAACACTGAGATTCATAATAAGACTAAAGGGTCTGAATAGAGTTTTCAAGATATTGAAAATTCACGAACACACCCTTCACAAGAAGGGAATTTTTGCAACCTTTGTGAAGGAGAAGGAGAAATAGGTAATCCTGAAATTAAATCATCAGAACCTAGATCTCGTGACATAGTGATTGAACAAAGGAGACCCAGTGTTCTGGATTGAGTTAGTGCTGTTAGAATCATTCCAGTCTCTTCCAGACATCCTAGGAACAACTCTCTAGCTCCATAGATCCCTAAAGAATATTGGCATTTTTTGACCAAATAGCCAATAATTAGTGATAGCCCCAAACCTCTACGTTACAATACCCTATTATGGACACAACTGTCAATGCCCCCATGAAAGATATCCCATTACAGAATATTCCTACCTTTCATGGGCTAACTTCAGAAGACCCTGATTCATTGATTTTTGAATTCAATGTCCTATGTAGGGGTTATGATTACACCACTGAACCCCAAAAGCTGAAACTATTCCCCTCTACTCTGAAGGGAGCAACCCTACGTTGGTTTATGGGACTGGGTGGAGGTACCATCAATGACTGGGAATAAATGAAAACATCCTTCCTTAAAAAATACCAAGATTATTGCCGAACTAGAGAACTAAAAGATGAAATATTTCAAATGGTAGCTAATCCTAACGAGACTCTGGAAGAATATGTGGAGCATTTCCAATATAATTTGCAAAGATATCCTTATGAAAATTTGCCTGATAAAGTTCTAAAAACCACAATGATTAAAGGTATGAAAGACCAATGGGTAGAAAAACTGAATATAATGGGTAAGGGTGATATTTATCAAGAATATTATGAAAATATTATAGTCTTGTGCATCAGGTGCTCTAGGGGCAGTACAAGGTTGAAACTAGCAGAACACGATGTGATCACCAGAGACAGCAAAGCCTTAGGAGGGAGCATTACAAGAGTCAAAATCGACAATATATTGGAATATTTCAAGACTAATATCCTAGGGACCCTGATGACACAATTGGATATCATGCAAGCTAAATGAAAGCAGGCCGAAGCATAATAGAACTTAGCTCTTTTCTGTCCCCATTGCAGAAAGAAACATAGCCATAAAGAATGCTTGCTAGATATGATACAAACATTGGCCATATGCACTAAGGAGCATGCCATGGAAAGTTGCCCATCGCTCCCAGGATTAAAAGAAGTCTTCAAGGAAGCAGAAGAAGAAGTGGAACCAGTATATCTGCTAAATCAGTGTCGTCAATGGAAAGCACGTTAGACAGATATGCCTACCAATCCATCTTCATTCTTTCCTCCCTCGCAATATAATTCTCAACAATATTTAGGGGTAACATGGCAGAACCAGCGACCTTTTTCTACTTGGCCACCTCAAACATTTTCTATGCCACCATGGCCTAACCAGTCAAATCCAAACAATAATTGGCCAAATCCCTCTTACCCTCCACCATTTTGGCAGAACAATCCCTATTCATCTCAAAGGTCCCCTTCCACCTCACAAAATCATAACTGGCAATCAAATTGGCAAAGATCCACTAAACACCCTATGGGGATAGTTCCTCTGTCTTAATCAACTTTACCAGCACTTTACACGTTGCAGCAAAAAATCCTCAATCTAATATATGACCGCAACTCCCAACTCAACCCAACCCAAATCCCAACAACATACCAATCCAGTCAGTACAAATCTTTGAGGGTCTGGACCCTGAAGCTGAGTTGAGAGAGTGTAATGAACTCAAGTTAAAATCTTGACGCATAATCACTCCAGACGAGGATAAAAATATGAAACCTGAAGAACCACACCCAAATAATCCTTTAACTGTAGATGATCAACAAAGGGAAGATACAGTTAAGCAGAAAACTCCCGAACAGATCATAACTACTTCCCCATCATTCCCATAAATACTGATGATATCATGCCAGAAGGAACATTACCGGATGTGATGGTTCCTGTAGACACTTGGGAATACCTGACAGCTTTTTTGATTATTAACCATAGGAACCAGCTAGATGGACATCCCTTAATTTTAGGAAGGCCTTGGCTAGCAACCGTTGATGCTTATATCAGCTACCGGACAAGCAGTATGACCATAACCAGAGGGAATGATGTGAATAATGTAGCCCTATACCCTCCTGCTCAGCCAAGCCTAACCATTGTAAAAACTAGGAAGCAACCTGGAACATATTAACAAAAAATATTCAGTCACCATTGACTATGGAAGATGCCCTTGAATTTAAAAACCAAAAAGGAGACGATGTTATTAATACTTTTATCAATCATCCTGCTATAATGTCTAGTTTGAAATGTCACATGATTAAAATAACCCTTGACAATGAAATTGAAGAAGATTCCCTGAGAGATATCAATGACCAACCAATACCAATAACCACTGTCTATAATAGCAAACCTATTGAAATCGAGCGAGGGAAGATCCTGAACATTAATAGTAATCTAAGTGATGACCAGAAACAGAAACTTATTCAAGTCCTCAAGAAATATAAAGAGGCTTTTGCTTGTGATTACTCAGACATGAAAGGGATTAACCTTTAGCTATGCATGCACTAGATTTACACTGAAGAAGATGCAAGACCCATTCGACAACCTTAGTGTAGAGTAAATCCTCACCTAAAGGATGTTAAAGAAAAACTTCAAAAACTATTAGATGTGAATTTTATCTATCCTATATCTGATAGTAAATGGGTTTCTCCATTAGTAGTGGTCCCCAAAAAGAATGGAAAATGGTGGATATGTGTCGACTATAGAGAACTCAACAAGCCAATGCAAAAAGGCCATTTTCCCCTTCTATTCATCGATCAAGTCCTAGATATGCTGGCAGGGAAGAAAGTCTTCTCTTTCTTGGATGGCTTTAGTGGCTACAACCAAATTCAGATTGTCCCTGAAGACCAGGATAAAACTACTTTTACCTGCCTATGGGAAACATTTGCTTACAAGGTATTACATTTTGGATTGTGCAATGCACCTGCTACATTCCAAAGAGCCATACTTAGTGTTTTTGCAAACTTGATAAATGAAGGATTGGAAGTGTACATGGACAATTTCAGACCATACGGAGATGACTTTGAACAAGCATTACAGACATTGGAGAAAGTCCTGGACCAGTGTATCGCTACTAGGTTATGCTTAAGTCACAAGAAGTGCCATATGATGATGGCAGAGGGCCTAATCCTGGGTCATTTCATTTTAGCAACTAGAATTCAGGTAGATCCAGCAAAAATACATGTAATCCTCTTATTAGCTACTCCCTGCACTCAAACAGAGGTACATAGTTTTCTCAGATTTGCAGGATATTATCGTAGATTTATTAAGAACTTCTCACAGATTGTTGCACCATTATATGCCTTAACAGGAAATATTGATTTTATATGGACTAAAAAATGTGACATTGCCTTTACAGAGTTGAGACGGCTACTATCAACAACACTAGTATTACGAGGCCCGAATTGGGATATACCATTCCAGATTCCATCAGACATGTCAGATTCAGCCATTGGAGCAGTTCTTGGCCAAGAAGAAGTCAAGAAACCCTACGCTATATATTACATTAGCAAAAACTTAACTCCTGCTAAGTTGAATTACACAATAACAGAGAAAGAGTTTCTAGTTGTTATTTATGCTATTAACAAATTCAGACACTATATAACTGGATACCCTGTAGTTTTTTATACTGATCACTCTGCCATCAAATATTTAGCTAATAAACCCATTACGAATGGAAGAGTGACACGTTGGTTCCTACTTTTGCAGGAATTTGAAATAACTATAAAGGATCAACCATGGAGGGAAAACCTTGTGGAAAATTTCCTCTCTTGAGTGCCAAGAACAAACGATGCAATGGTGGTAGAAGACCAGTTCCCGAATGAACACTTGTTTGTTGTGTCCGTAAAAACACCATGGTACGCAGATGTGGCGAATTACTTAGCAGTGGGAAAACTGCCCAAACATCTGACACTCAGAGAAAGGAAATTAATAGTGCAGCATAAGACTCGGTTCTCTTGGATCGGAGGATACCTTTTTCACACAGGAGCCGATATGCACATCCATAGGTGTATCAAGGAATACAAAATTTATGATATCTTAAAAGCCTGCCACGATGGACCTTGCGGTGGACATTTTGAAAACTGCAGAACTGGACATAAAATTTTGCAAATGGGCTACTACTGGCCCATGATTTTCAAGGATGCTAAGAAATTTTTCTAGGCATGCGATAGTTGCCAAAGGATGGGCCACCCTGGCCAATCTGATGAGATGCTCCTGCATCAACAGCTGGTGATAGAACCCTTTGAGTGATGGACGTTAGATTTCGTTGGGCCGATCAACCCACCATCCAATTAGAAATCATATATATTGGTTGCGACAGAATAAATGAATAAATGGGTGGAGGCATTAGCATTACCAAGAGCAGCAGAGGAAACAATGATTAATTTTCTTTTCGAAATTTTTGTGCGATATGGCTTACCTAGAGAAGTAATTATTGATGGGCGGGCACAATTTGTAGGCCACAAGATCGCTGCTACACTAAAGAATCATCACATTATCCACAAAATTACCTATCTGTATCACTCGTAGGTGAACAGGTAGGTGGAGAGTACCAACAAAGTAATTGAAGATATTCTAACAAAGACAGTCTCATCGCACAGACGAGACTAGGTGACTCGACTACCAAAGGCCTTGTGGGCATATCACATGACTTGGAGGAACACAACTAGATAATCTCCATATTAGCTGGTATTTGGTAAGGAACCCATTTTCCCCATAGAATTTGAGATACAAACACTAAGGATAGCCTAGGAAGTGGGACTGGATTTAACTGAAAGCCAGATTAATAGACTACAACAAATAAATGAATTAGATGAAATTCGACTGTTGGCACTAAAGCATACTGCAACAAAGAGCCAAGTGGCACGATTCCTTGATCAAGAAAAAGACATTTCATGAGGGCGACTGGCCACTTCTTTATGATGCCAGGTTTCAAGACTTCCCTGGTAAATTGCAGACTAGATGGTTAGGCCCCTATGAAATAAAGGAAGTACATGAAAATGGCACTCTTACATTGGCCACCATTGACAGGTCTGGTTTTTCCTTTAAAGTAAATGGGCACCAAGGGCCCCTCTACCAAAAACCACTTACAAGAGAATCCTTTTACCCACAGATACGCGAGGACTCCACCATGCAAATTCTAGCTATAAAAGGCAATCCTTAGGCAGCTTCATTGTTGTAAAAAGTTATTTCTTTTTGTAAAAACTATAAATACGAATGCTAATTTTATTTTCTTTAATTTTATTTTCTTGTTGTTCCTGCTTCGGAACAACACTTTTTTGTTTTTTATGTTCCCACTTCGGAACAACAATTTTCCGTTTTTGTTGTTCCCACTTCGGAACAACACTTTTTCATTTTTGTTGTTCCCACTTCGGAACAACACTTTTCCGTTTTTGTTGTTGCTACTTCAGAACAACACTTTTCCATTTTTGTTGTTCCCACTTCGGAACAACACTTTGTTGTTTTTGCTATTCCCACTTCAGAACAACACTTTTTCATTTTTTTTGTTCCCACTTCGGAACAACAATTTTTTGTTTTTGCTGTTCCCACATCGGAACAACACTTTTTCATTTTTTCTATTCTCACTTCGGACAAAATCATTCTAAGCTACGAAGGAGATGAACACGTAAAACGAGCAAAGCTTCAAACTCTCAGAATATGGTATGAAAATCTTAAAATGCATAGTAATGAAAGCATAGCTAATTACTTTATGTGTATAGATGAGATTGTCAATTGTATGGGGAATCTGGGTGAAGAATTTAAGGAAGTTGTCTTAGTTGAAAAGGTTTTAAGATCCCTGTCTACTAAATTTGATTCCAAAGTTTCTACCATAGAAGAAAAGGAGAATCTACAGAAAATCACTATGACGCAGCTTCACGGAATCTTAACTGCTTTTGAGATGAGAAAAGGAGGACCATCAGATATGAGAGAAACTGCATTCAAAGTGTCAACAAATGAATCAGGATACATTTCAGAAGGAGAAGATGAGGTAAATTTTGTCAAGAATCTTGAACGGGGATCTGGAAGGTTCAAAGGTAAGCTATCTTTCAAATTCTTTTCATGTGGTAGAGTTGGTCACTACGCTGCTAGATGCTCTCATAACAAAGGAAAGATGTCTGACGAAGGTAATAGAAGTTATTATACCCATGATAAAATTAATGATTCATCCAATAATTATGAAGACATTAGACTTCTCATGGCATATGAAAATAAGGATGTAGAACCAGAAGAAGTTACCAGATTAAAAGAATAATTGGAGTCAGTAACCAGAGTAAGGGAGCAATTGCAGGATGTAGTAAAAGATAAGAGCATAACAATTTAGAGACTTGAATAGAAGATCCTCTCTCTAAAAGAAGATATTAAACAATCAAAGAAGTAGAATAAATAAGCTCTTGAAGAACAAGAACTTGAAGTGATCGAATTAAGGCAACAAGTGGAAGAAGGAAGAAAAGCTGAAGAAAACATAAGGAAGCAGTATCTGGAAAAGGAAGAACAAAATCAGGTTGAGGTAAATATCTTAAAAAGCAAATTAGAAGAAAATGATAAACTGTTATGATTTCAAGATAATACTAAGATTTTGGATGACATTCTTGGTAGTCAAAGATCCCCTACTATTAAAACTGGTCTTGGATTTTGTGAATCTGTTGAAGGTGAATCTAGCTCACAAGGTGAGGGAAGGAACTCTAATGAGAATTATGAAATGCTCAACAAGGAGATGAAAGGACAACCTCATCATCAGCCAAGGAAAGAAATTCATCAAAGAAAATCCTTTACTCCTAACTATGGAAGAGTGATAGATGATTATTTCCTCCATTTAATAATGTTGAATGTTATCTATGTCATAATCTTGGACATGTTGTAGCCAGATGCGGAAGTATGATGGTTCAATACCATCACACAAGATCATCACATTCCAGGTACTTCAAGGGATATTGTTTTGCTTGCAATATGTTTGGCCACAAAGCAATTGATTGCAATAGAAGGAACATTAAACATGTAAGATGTTATGCATGTAACAAGTTTGGACATAAAGCAAAGGAATGCAGGAGCAAGATTCAAGCTCCAAAGCAAGAGGATTATACATCATCACAATTCCAGGTATTAAAGAAGATAGAACTAGCGACAGAAAGATGTGACATAACTTAGTTGGCTGACATAACAGACACAGGGGAAACTGAAAGTGAAGACCTTCAATATTCCATCTTGCATACGCTTATATAATAAATGTAAGTTGCGTATATATGCGAATCATAGGCTGCATAATCGCATATATGGAGCTCTAAAGAAAAGCAGCATAACAGACTCAGGAAATGGTTCAGTCATAGTATATGATGGTTGGCACAGGCTCAAGGGGAGCATATGTTTTGAATAATGCATTGTTGGCATTATGGTTAGAAGTCCTTGGTGATGATGCTTATTGACGCATCTTTCTACTGATTGATTGATTGACCAAGAGAAAGGATTGCAGGTTATGATGGTGTAGATCATATGGTGTATGATAGTTGTTGATAACTATCATGGTCATGTTTAGGTCCTTGATCTTTGTGAGTTCATATGATGTATTTTGGTTACCCACTATGCATGGGATGGATGATGTAATAGTTCTTATTGACGAGTCATGTATAAACATTTGGTATATCTTCACTTGGTTGGGTGGATGAGTCTAAAAATGGTGTATTCCAACTTGGTTGGGAGAGTGATGTATAGAGTCATGTTATGCTTGCATGTGCTCAGGGGAGCATGGACGGATTGGTACATCTTGGCATATACAAAGGCATATACAAAGGGGGAGTTCAATCAGAGATTTTAGTAGGTACTCAGGGAGAGTTTGGATAGAAGAGGGAGAGAACTTATTGGTCTACCCTTTTCCCTTGATGTCAAAGGGGGAGAGTGACTTGGTGTGGTGGTTGCCATCAAGTCCAAAGGGGGAGATTGTTGGCATTATGATACAGGTGTTGTCCTTGATGGCAACTCACTTAGAGGTATGATACAGGTGGCAAACTCAATGAGAGGACAGATCTTAGTACAACAGGTCAAGAGAGAGATATACGCAGGTTAACCTTGATGAAAGTGCATATACACGCGGGTGAGAAGAACAAAAGGTACATATACGTACACACGTAGGTTCACAGAAGGAAAGGCGCGTACATGTTGGAAAACTAAGTTTTAGTCTGTGGTATTTGGTCCATGGTATTTTGGTATTGGTCTGTGGTATTTGGTCCGAAGCACTGACCCTAGGTATTTATGTTGTATATGGTACTGATTGATCATCTGTACCATGCTGGTTCCACCCCTCTTAGTTATAATCCTCTCTGTCTATTATAAGTGAGATTATGGGTATATTTGTTCTATTGACATGTTACAACCTCTTCCACCATCCCTACTCTTAAGGAGTACTGAGCCTCCCTCTATTTATTACAAAAATGTGTAATAACAACAAAATTTTGCCTATAGATAGAGGATAGGGGGTCTCATTAAGAGCCAACCTACCATGTTCACAATGATGTAGCAATGTGAGTTTCCCACTATAGCCACCACACCAGGGTTATGATCCATTGGATGGCTAAAATATCCTTGGAACAAGATGTCTTATCATGAGCCGACCTAATCACTTTTGCTACTTCCTAGTGAATGGCAGTGTGGTCATCTGGTTACCATGCCAGCACACTGATCTCTTCTTTAGAAACAACAATGGAATATCCAACTATAAATTGAGGATCTTGGCTCATATGGGTTAAAAAGAAACTCTGTCGAGGCTATGGATGCCTACTGGGAACATAAGCTCTGCTTATGGTATTGAAGTTCTATTTTCAACATCAATAATTATTATAATACTCTCTTCTTACTTTTATTTTTATCAGAAGAATTATTTCCCTAATTTCTCCTTACCTTGAACCTTTATGCATGAGTTAATGTTTTTAATCAATCATATCATTTTCAGCCAGAATATCATCAGCAAAGCATCCTTTTCTTGCATATTGTTGTCCTTTTTCCTTATCGCATAACCTATCATCAAGCAAAGCATCTTGTCTCTTATCAATAACCATCATTACACACCTCACTTTCATTATATCCATACCTTTTACAGTCCTTTCATTAATATATGTACTCTGTCTCATACTAATGTCGTATCTTTCACCCTTGTACGTTGTCGTCAGAACAACATTTCCCCGTCCATTCGGTCATAGGCAACCTCTCATCTTGACGGAGGGAGGGGACCTCCATTACACTTGTGCATGCATTATAATTGTCTTATTAGATTTCATAGGTTGATATGGTATTCTATGATCACACGGCATGTGGAAAAATAATAGTCCTTGAATTAATTATTTCTCATAGAAATATCATTTAACATTGTAAAACTTAGCTGTTACAACTACTTGTTGTTCATTTTCTCTCTTGATGTATGTTTCTTTTTTTCTCCACTACACTAATCCTTTGCAATAGTAGGAGGAACTCAACCATTATGGGTGGTAAGATAGTGCACCTAGAAACTTTAGTGTTGGAAGTCTCCGACAAAGCCAAGGAATTTTTGGTCCGCGCAAGGTGGATATCATAATATTTCAGCCCCCTAGTGAGGAAATCGCTATTGAGTGTCTACAACATCTGTAGAATGGCAATCCCCGGTGAGAGGTAGAAGAATCACAGTATCAAATGTTGTAATAGCTGAAGTATCTAGGTTTCCGGCAGAAGGAACTATATGAACAAAAAAACATGTAACGTTGTAAGACACGGTGGACATTTTCAGAGATGCAGACGAGGAATTAACCAAGAAAGGAAAGGGAATACAACCATCTTCTCTGGTAGAACCATGGCATGAGTTGGCAAGTGTTGTCCAGAGGTACATTACCTATGATGGATGACGAGATGTAGTGAGACCATGACAACTCAAACTTTTAGCTATTTTAAAACTAAAGATCATTGTTAATCTGCTATCTTTCTTGAATTCATTACTGCATGATATCGCCGATAGAATAAGACCGGCTAGGCACCCTGAAACCATAGTTAGCCATCATGTATTGATTAGTCTAATTGTTAGCCATAACCTTGTTCAAAACTACTTAACTTGGGATGGTCTCATAGTGCCCCTAGGGATTAGTCAAAACCCTATAATCCAAAATCTTGCAATCTTGGAGATAAGCCAACATATCCCTGTTTCGAAAAGGAAAAGGACTACCTGGTCAAAAATTGAACCCCATAAGTGTAGGTGGTATGCAAGGTTAAATCTAGCCCAGAGAATGTATATAAATCCACAACATAATGTCAAACAACCTACGGAACCATCCAAACCAGTTAGTATACAGGACACTAAGTCAGAACCAGAGGAAGAACCTCAACAAGGGGAAGGATGTCATTCAGAATCAGAACACGGGGAAGAGGCCAAATCAGAACAAGAACCCGAGGAAGAGGATAGACCAGACTGAGAGCAAGAAAGGGCACAACACTTTGATGATGAACTAGAAAATGAAGAAGAGTCTCCTCAAACATCAACCATTAGCCCAAAAAATGATATTTTGTAGGATTTTGAGATAGGGATGGCCTAGGACCTAACAAATTTGAATGCATACATGCATCCTGGAGGAACACTTGATCCTAACCTAATGGAAGCTCAATCCCCAGAAGATTCTAGGCATACAAAAATTATGCCTTCTTCAAAAGCTACAGACCAGGAAAAGGAAGTAGACACAGAAGTTATTCATGAATTCGACAACTAGTCTGGAGAAATAGTTCTATTGGAACACAACCATGATAAACAACAAGAATATTTATGTGAAAAAGCCATTCACAAGCCTGTTGGTGTAAAAGATCCTCCTCAGAAGAGGCAAGTAGCCGGAGCAAAACTAAAGAAGCTGAGACAAAAATACCAAAAGATTCAAAAGGCAGTTAAAAGGCTACGTCGGAAGATTAAAGAAATTGCAAACAGAAAAGCCCAAAACACTACTCCTGAGGTAGTCACCGTGGCTACACAAATGGAAATATGTAAGGGTAGGCCAACAAAAACCCAAACCGAACTCATTCCTACTCAAAAAATAGCCACCCAGGCAAATTTGCATGCAGACTTAGTGGATGCAACCATTCAGATGGAGGGTTGGTTCTCCCACAATAAGGAAGCACAGATCGAGGAAATATCCTCTCGTAGCACAGGCACTCAGACAGAAGAGCAAGCCAAGGATATCCTGTCAAGCAAGGACCCTATTCTTCTAAAGCTACAGGAAGAACTAATGTAAGCCCAACTTGCTCTAGAACGATGTGAACAAGAGACAGTTCCCCTGCAAAAATACTAGGAGTTGTAGAAACAGTTTAGGGAATTAACCATAACTGAGAATGGTACTTTTGATAGATTTAGACAGGCAGAAGAAAAGTTGAAGAAGGTGAAGACCAAGCTAGATAGAGCCAAGAATCATATAGACACCATTTGCTCTCTATATTCGGATGTCTTGACATGTAGGTATCTTGCCACAAATTATGCCCTATTCTTATTAGAACAATACTTATTGTTAAAGATTAAAGCTGTAAGAGTTGGCAAGACAATCGAATTAAAGACAACTGAAGATTTTATATGTTTCTGCAAGGAACATAGGGCAAAAGTCCAAAGGTTTATTTGTGAATTTTATCTGCATAATTTCATATTAGAAGAAGAAGTGGATAAGAATTCTAGCCCTTTTGTTGGAGATATTCAGTTCCAGGCTTTTATCTCTTTTGCAGTTAATAAACATAAGTGGTTTAAGGCTTATAATTCATTCCAAAGACAGGAACACAAGTTGGATCTCTGGGTAAGGAGTAAGCCTACTCACCCTTTGCAACTATTTGTTAAACATAAAATGTTTATGACACAAGAAGGCGTGATTCAAATTTTAGGGCCCATACATAAGGAAATTGTATAGAAAGGAACAAAATATTTCCTCTCCATCCAGGAATATCCTTCACTTCATCCAAAATGAGATGGACGATCTCAACTAACATTGTTAAGGAAAGAGAACCATTTAATTATTGGAATTTCAAAGCTACTGCGAGCTGGTTAATCACATAAAAAAATCTTATATTGAGGGAAGGGCTTTATTGGTTGGGATATCGATTTAGGTGTCCCTTTATTTGGTATCCTCTTGAAGGGTATCGGTTTGACTATAAGTTACCTGAAGGACATGAAAAGACAGCCTTTGCAAATCTGGCACAACATCACGGTTTCAGGCCTGATAAAGAAACCTTTTCTCCAGCTTACTCAACTACATTACATAGGAACTATTCATTTGTCATGAGGACATGAAAAAAAGGTAAGCAGGGGAGTATGCTGAGCCTTGCAATAGGTATGTATTTACTCTTGATTATTGTCCTTTGCCTCCTTTCTTATCCATTTTATGACATGATATAATAACATATTCATAGGATTTTGATAAGGAATAAACGAAATTTCTCTTCATACAATTTTACCAACCAAACTAACTCTCATTAATTTTTGTGTAGAAAAGCAGCAAATGGAATAGTTGTTGTTCTAAAGTCGGAATAGGAAAAGCAAATCAAGGGAAATGAGACTCGTCGTGTGTGGTCGAACCAAGGAACGAATCAAGGAGATGAACACAAGATAAAAGAATTGTCTGAAGATAGCATTTAGTTTTGTATCCCTTAGGATCTCTTGATCCTAAGGGATCACATTTACCTTTTTCCTTTTGACTATAAAAGGGAAAACTGAAGATGGACCTCTCGTCTTTTACTTCGATTGTAATTTTAATTTATAGAAGCATGATTCTGAATAACAAGATCATATTGTAATGACAAGTGACTTTGATGATTAATATACAATTTGCGTCGTTGTTCATTCGGATATGTTGGCATTATGATATAGGTGTTGTCCTTGATGGCAACTCACTCAAAGCTATGATATAGGTGGCAACTCAATCAGAGGACATATCTTAGTACAACAAGTCAAGAGAGAGATATACGCAGGTTAACCTTGATGAAAGTGCATATACACGCGGGTGAGAAGAACAAAAGGCGTGTATACGTACACACACAGGTTCACAGAAGGAAAGGCGCATACATGTTGGAAAACTAAGTTTTGGTTTGTGGTATTTGGTCCATGGTATTTTGGTATTAGTTCGTGGTATTTGGTCCGAATCATTGACCCTAGGTATTGGGTCCAAGGTATTGGTTCTACATGGTTTTGGACCATGGTATTGAGAGAAGCGTAAACCTATATAAGGAGAAGATCATTAGGCCAAGAGAAGCAAGTGTGTGTTGAATATTTGATGAAGTGTAAGATCTAGTATACTGGTTATGGGTTTGTGATGCTTGGCTCGATCTGAATCAAGGAAGCTCCTATGCAGTTGATAAAGGTTGATGGATTGGGACCTTGAAGACTAAAATGTATTATCATTATATGGTATGATCATGAGTAGATTTGAGTACTGATGCATGGTATTGTCTGGGTATATCTGAAGTTGGAAATTGCAGTGAAGGTATAAGTAATTATCTTTAGATATGTACGCGGGTTAGCTTTGGTAAAAGGGCATATACATGCCAGTTTGACACAATCAAGTAGCGTATACAATATGAGATTTGATATTTCAGGTTGTTGTTGGTTTTAGTGGTTGTAGCAGAGTTCTGGGCTCTGGTCTATGTTCTGGTGTCTGTTTTTTGATGACAGGGTTTCATTGATTAAGTATTGGGTGATTCAGAGATTGATGATGCAGGTATAGTTGATGATTGTATTGCAGTTGTATCTATGGATCCAATCTGAAAATTTATGAAACGTGGTCCCTGGAAGAAAAGAGAAGGTTGTAGCCTTCTGTAGGTAAGCACCTACGTACTAGTACTTCAGCTAGTACAAGAGCTAAGGGGGTTGTAGATCCCTTCCAGGAGAGTCTGGAGAACGAGAGAAGGTTGTAGCCTTCTACAGGTAGAAGCCTGCGTACTGGTATAAGACTGCACCAATACATAACCATTGTAAAAAGAAGTTTCTAACTGAAAGAAGATAGAGACGAATTGCAGCAAGTGGACTTCACCCACATTGGGTTTCCACCTTATATCATGGTGTTCATGTGTGTTGCTTATGTGTGATGATCTGTTCTATTTTACTATTCTTGTTTATTGTTCATATGGTTAAAAATGTTCTGATGCACTCATTAAAGGATCAACTAACTGAATCATAAGTTTACCAGATATACGCTTGTTTCATTACACACAGTTGTGTATACACACGATTTTCCTTAACTAAAGTAGCGTATATGAATCTGAGTATGAAAATGAAAAATTTATATTGATTTGATAATACTGATTCAACCCCTCCCCCCCCCCCGCCTCTCAGTATTATTTCCAACAATTGGTATCAGGGTAGGTCCTTTAGAAGGAGCTTGATCGCTTGAAGGAAAGATCCATCAGAATGGCTAATCAAAAAAGAGAGGCATCCATCAGGCCACCAATCTTTGACGGGAGCAACTTTGTCCATTGGAAGATAAGAACCACAACATATCTACAATCGCTTAGAATGGATGTTTGGGGAATCGAGGAAGGAGGATACACATATCCATCAACAATTCCTACAAAAACAGCAGAGAGAAAGCAATATGAACTCAATGCCAAAGCTGTTACTGTCTTATTGGGAAGCTTGTCACAATCAGAATTTATGAAGGTCATGCATTTCAAATCAGCCAAATAAATATGGGACAAAATCATTCTAAGCTACGAAGGAGATGAACAGGTAAAAAGAGCAAAGATTCAAACTCTCAGAATATGGTATGAAAATCTTAAAATACATAGTAATGAAATCATAGCTAATTACTTTTTGTGTATAGATGAGATTGTCAATTGTATGAGGAATCTGGGTGAAGAGTTTAAGGAAGTTTTCTTAGTTGAAAAGGTTTTAAGATCCTTGTCTACTAAATTTGATTCCAAAGTTTCTACCATAGAAGAAAAGGAGGATCCGCAGAAAATCACTGTGACGCAGCTTCATGGAATCTTAACTGCTTTTTAGATGAGAAAAGGAGGGCCATTAGCTATGAGAGAAGCTGCATTCAAAGTGTCAGCAAATGAATCAGGATACATTTCAGAGGGAGAAGATGAGGTAAATTTTGTCAAGAATCTTGAACGGGGATCTGGAAGGTTCAAAGGTAAGCTATCTTTCAAATGCTTTTCATGTGGTAGAGTTGGCCACTACGCTGCTAGATGCCCTCATAACAAAGGAAATATGTTTGAAGAAGGTAATAGAACTTATTATACCCATGATAAAAGTAATGATTCATCCAATAATGATGAAGACATTAGATTTCTCATGGCATATGAAAATAAGGATGTAGAACCAGAAGAAGTTACCAGATTAAAAGAACAATTGGAATCAGTAACCAGAGTATGGGAGCAATTGCAGGATGTAGTAAAAGATCAAAGCATAACAATTCAGAGACTTGAATCGAAGATCCTCTCTCTAAAATAAGATCTTAAAGAATCAAAGAAGTAGAATAAAGAAGCTCTTGAAGAACAAGAACTTGAAGTGATCGAATTAAGGCAACAAGTGGAAGAAGGAAGAAAATCTAAAGAAAGAATACGGAAGCAGTATCTGGAAAAGGAAGAACAACATCATGTTGAGGTAAATATCTTAAAAAGAAAATTAGAAGAAAAGGATAAACTATTACGATTTCAAGATAGTACTAAGATTTTGGATGACATTCTTGGTAGTCAAAGATCCCCTACTATCAAAACTGGTCTTGGCTTTTGTGAATCTGTTGAAGGTGAATCTAGCTCACAAGGTGAGGCAAGGAACTCTAATCAGAATTCTAAAATGCTCAACAAGGAGATGAAAGGACAACCTCATCATCATCCAAGGAAAAAAATTCGTCAAAGAAAATCCTTTAGTCCTAACTATGGAAGTGATAGACGATTATTTCCTCCATTGAATAATGTTGAATGTTATGTATGTCATACTCTTGGACATGTTGCATCCAGATGCAGAAGTAGAATGGTTCAAGACCATCACACAAGATCATCACATTCTAGGTACTTCAAGTTGTTAGAGTCGGTCTGGTCAGTCCTCCGTCAAAGATCAAAACTCTTTATGCATTTCATTTTTTAGGTGTCCCACTCCATTCACCCAGCTGCATTCCGCTAGGGGCATGCCATAATCTGAAGGAGAAGGTCATGCTAGTCATTCCCCCTCATGTCTGGCTCTTGCTGGCTCAGGTATTTTGTTAATAGTCATCAAAGTCCATGACAGTCAAGGTCTAGTCATTTAAAGGACAAAAGTCATTTTCGATGTTTAGGTCTAGGGATTCATCAATTTGGTCTTTGAACATGTCCAGTAAAGCCATGCAGGCCAGAGTGAGGCCCTTACACAGTTATGATTCAAAGAGCTTCGTCGTCATGTGGATAGACTTCGACTCTTCTTCAAAACTCTGTTTTGAAGAAGTCAAACAGTGTCATTTATGACAAAATTTTAAAAAAGGTCGTTAGTTGATTTCTTCAGATGCTGTCATGGTTTCCATGGCAAAATGTCCTATCATGCAATCCCTGCAAAGAGTGTCGAAAATTTCATCATTTGAACGAAAATTTGAAAGGGAAAGTGAAAATCAGTGTGTTTTAAAGTCAGTGAAAAAGTGTCAAAACACAACATTAGAAAAATGGGTTTTTGAGGAGGCAAAAATTTAACCCATCACTTCCAAAGCTATATATGCAAGTTTTCTTCAAAATCAAAGGCATTGTGTTAATCCAAGCCTTGGAGAAATGTTGCAAAGGGTGTGAGTGTGCATCGTGAGTGTTTAAGTGAGTTGGAGGCGGTTTTAAGGAGTGCGACGCACATACTTAGGGGCGCGGCACACACAAAGGGCGTGGCATACACAGAGCTTGCTCGTAGTTCAAATTTTCCACAAGCGCGACGCATACCTAGGGTGCAACGCACTGGGTTTTGCACACGGCGCACACAGACCAAGGGCCGAAACAAGGCAAAATCACCTCCAAATTTTTGTGAAGCCTATCAAATTGAAAGGTAGGCTCTTTGACATCATTTGTTCATCAAGTTTTATCAATGATGGTTTATACCGATGTTTGAATGCAACCAAATGCATAAAATCAACCATAAGAAATCACCAAGAACCATGATGGCTAGGGTTGCTAAAGTGTGTTGTTAGTGCCAAGTTTCCATTCCACCCATCATTTTCCCCTCACCTACCATTTTTCCTATCCTCCTTTTCTCATTTTTCCTAATATCCCTGCCCTAAATTACTACCAAAACCTCTCCCCTATCCCTCCATTATTTGGTCAACATGACACCGCAAACCCTTCCTTGTTAAAACCCCAAACCCTACCCTATCAAAATACCCAAACTCCTCACATATCCCTAAAAAAATTTCTCCCTATAACCCCTATTCCCATTACATTACTCCCTTCCTAATACTCCATGTTTCATTGTTCCCCTTGGTGACAGATATCACAAAGGCACCCAACCTCACACCATCATCAAAGGGCTACCTAATCACAGTACACACTGCAATTATGATATCACAACATTCGTCAGAGTATGAGATGGAGACACAAAGTGACTCATCCTCAGAAGAGCAGGCTCCCAGGAGACATCACAAGAGTGGCAAACATGTCAGGGATGGGCCCACTACCCTCACTGAATTATAAGCATGCCCTCTTGCCATGTCATGTTTCCAGCACCTAGCATGTTTTGAATTTTGTCAAAGGGTGGCAAATTTTAGAGTTCATCATGAGTTGGCCCGTCTATTTGTGCTTCATCTACATGGAGGTCAGTCTATCCTGGCCGGGGTCACTTTCACATTCACACCCGAAGTTATATCAGTGGCAACAGGTATACCAAATGTTGGAGAACAGTGGCATAAGAAGAAGAAGGTGGATAGGCAACACTATGAGCCTTACATCAAGGCCAGATTCTTGAGCCAGCTCACAAGAGTCTTTCCCTTCAGATACTTGAAAGATGAGTATCCTCCACTCATGAGATTGATCATGAAATACTTCAGCCGTGAGGGGAGGTTCTCTTGACTATATGCCTATCAAATCCAGTTGCTCATGCACTTTACCAGGGTGAGGATGATGAACCTCCCGTTTTTCATATGCAGGAACATAGAGAGGATGAACACCTTCATGCTACATAAGACCTCTCAACAGCAGTTAAATAGTGTGTTTCACTTTGCTCTTATCTGGATTTTGGTAGATCATCAGTTGGGATTGCAGGGCATTGCTTGGGAGGACTTCATCTCCCGTTATTTCCTCAACACATCACAGGTACTATCAGAGCCAGAGCAGGAGATGGGTGGTCCTTCTCATCAGCGTGAGCACCATGAGGCCACTACCATGCCAGTTTTTGTTACATATCAGAGAGGCAGTAGGCATTTGTTTGCAACAACAAAGAGAGTGTTATCTCCACCCAAGGTGGAAGGGGCCTTGCTTCTGGCATCAGCAACACAGGTATTGGACAAGGGAAAGAAGCCCGTGCATGATGAGGGGGCATCAGGTGTGCAGGAGACCGATGCCATCCTCATTCAGGATGATGAGGTAGAGGCAGAAAATGCCAAACTTAGGATGACCATTTAGGAGCAGGACTCGGTGATCCAAGACTTGATACTCAATGTGGAGAGGGCCAGAGGGATCATCAAGTATCTGGAGTAGAGGAACAAGCAGCTTGAGGACCAGCAGGCAATCATGGAGCTACAAAGCATCCGCGAGAATCGACAAGCTGCCCAGTAGAGGAGGATCGAGCTCACTACCCTGGAGCAAGAGGTCAACAACGACTGTGAGTCTTGGTTAGAGCGGGTCAATCTACACGTCGAGAGACTACTGGAGAAGGCCAATAGGGACAAAACCATATTGAGGAGGATGGCTTGTCATTACAGGGCACGAAACATGAGCGCAAATGCCCGAATAAGGAGCTTGAAGGCCAAACTGAGCAGAGCAACAAAAGAGGCAAAAGAGAAAGACCAGCTTCGAATCTTGGCTGAGGCTTCTGTGGCCCAACATAGTGCCTCTTAGAGAACCTGCAACCCAAATTTCAAGAAATTTGGGACAATTTTGGTCACATGGGAATTTTTTGGCACAAACACAGGTTTTTTCTCTATACGCGTCGCGCCACCGGCACGACGCGTAGCATTGGGAGTTCCAAATGAGAAATGGTTTGCATTTTTGGATTCAGCAAGAAAACTCACGACTACTGGCACTCGGGAAAGAAATTTGGGCATGATTTGAGTCTCTAGGAGGTCAAAAACACCCAAACAATGGCCTCACTGCCCCTATTTTGACACACAGGAAGCAGTCTTGGGAGAAGGAAGATTTGGAGGGGTAAATGAGCTCCAAATTCAAAAATTCCACTTGGGTTGGAAATTAGACAGGACATGCTTTCCAGCAAGTGCACTTGGCCACATTTTGGACTCCTGCAAGTTCCTCAAAACTAGCCTCAAAGTGGCGCGGCGCATACAGGAAAGGGTGCGGCGCATATAGGAAGAAAGGCCCAATTTGCCTCTGTTTCGCGAAATTTCGATTCACGACTTTTCATAAGTGGGCCCTCTCATCTACACCTCAATTTTTCGACACCAAAGGCAGCATTTAAATTATTTTCACTCCAGATGGGAATCTATCCAAGTGGCAAAGGAAGGCAAAGGGTCACCCAAGCCATTTGTCATGTTTGTGGCACTGCACCTGTAGCTGATGTTTGGCTCTCCACCTTCATTTTGTAATGATTCGAGTAACTCCTCATACCTTGTATATTCTATCTCTTCATGGCACATTCTATATATTGTATGCAAACCATTTACAAAGGGTTGGTTGGCTTGTAACTTCTAGGATACTGTGGGAAAGAAACTCTATTTCTGCATTGTATATTTTTTACAGAGGATTAATGAAATGCAGTGGCTTTGTTTCATGAGATTCATGTGGTTGTGAGTGTAGCAAATGTGTCTCTTATGTTTCATATGTATCTTGTTATGTTTCATAGTTAATTTCGTATTCATTTCCAGTGAATTTTTCTAAGTTAGCTAAGGTAGAATTCAATTTTATTGCGCTGCCTGTGGGAAAATTTCATGTTCAGTGTTCATTCTTCTGTTGAAAAGGATTCATGTTGTCCATGCCCTTTTCACCCTCTTAATCAATCTCTCCATTCCGCACTATCTTAAACTAAATTGCTAGGCTTTCCGCCTATCTTGCCTCGCGAAGTAATCCGTGCTTTTGTATTAAGTTCTCTATTCATTGAGGTCCATTGGTCCCATACCATCCCAGAAACATAGTCATTCATAAAAATTACTTCTTGTGTCCATATTCACTTACTAGCCTAAGATAAATAGTTCACTGTAAGTCATCTCAAGCCTTTTCGTTTATCTATTCACTGAGTGTGACTCAGAGAGAGCCCTCTCCTATTCTGGTAGGCTAGCTACCACACTGAGTGTGGTTTGTGGTTACCCTAAATTTTGCCTTCTTTCAGCCTAAGGCGGATTTAGGTGATAACATAGTGGCGACTCCACTGGGGAAGAAATCAATCCCCTTGCTTCTTAATAATTCTAAGCTTCCAGATGATAATTTTAGGATCTAATAGGCTGAGTAAAGTTGGTTGTGTCCTTTTATTTTTCTCAATAGCACGTTGGCTTCTAGAAGATACACCAAAGCTAATCCAGATCCCGACCCTCCGCACATCTACAAAAATCCCAATTTGATTTCAAGAATTCGTCGTCAAGAAAGCTCTATATCGCCCGTGCTCAAATCCCATTCATGCTCAGACATTTTTTAGTATATTGAAGAGCTAGAGTTTGATGAGCAGTTTGAATTATCGTTGTTTGAAACCAAGTCCGAAAGAGTGGTTGACTCTACCATCCACAATCCACAGTTTCTTGTATACTTGGAGAAGGAAAGGGCTAACCAGTCTATTGATAACTACATAGTAGCTCAGCTGCAAACTCCAATTGCTGGCCCCTTAAAAACTGTGCACACTCCTCCAACATCTCCGAGGAAAAATCCGCCGAAAGTGATGGCTACCCGTTTTGCACCTCTTGTTTTGCCTCAAGTTTTAGATGATATACCCGCTGATTACCAAAGCAAAATCCCATTTTTTGATGGCACTCCTAATGGCATTACTACTCAGCAACATGTGGATAGAATGGCAGGTTTCTATGAACTTCATGAGATCTATGTAGAGAATGTGGCAATGAGACTCTTTGTACAGACATTTGCAGGTGAAGTGAGGAAATGGTTCAGAGGTTTGCCGGCTGCTCGTATCATTACCTTGGCTGACCTACAAAGACAATTTTTAAATCACTGGGAAGTGAAGAAGAATCCTCTTCAAATTCTGGCCGAATATGAGCAAATCAAAAGAAACGCTGGTGAGTCGGTCCAAGATCATTGCACTAGATTTAGTATAGTTTATAATGAAATTCCAGATAATCTAAGGCCACCTATGGGACTAGCCATGTTGAAGTTCCCGGATGGTTCTGATGCTGACATGGCTTATAAATTGAGAGAAAGAGAACCGGCCACATTGGAAGACATGCAGAAGATAACGATCAAAGTTGAAGCAAATCTGCTAACCAAGAGAGCTAGAGAAAAAGCAGAGAATAAGGTCACTGCAAAGGAAGAATATTCCTCGGTAGATCAGCTACTTCGGAAGGTAGAGAAGATGCTTGAAAGAGTGAAACTTGACAAACCAGAGCCACAAGTTAGACATCCTAACTTCCATGGCTAGAAACAACCACAGTATAGAATAAGACAGAGAGATCAGCGAGCTCAAGAGCCGATTGTACAACCGCCAATACAGACACCTTTGCAGCAAAACTTTGTGTATGGACTGGAATTAGATGAGGACGAGAATGTAATAGGCGAAGAAAATCACCTCTTTACTGCTGATGATTTGCCTACTTATCTCACTGAAGAGGAGGAGTATGCAGGGAATTCAGCTGCACACAAAGATGTAGATTTCATTCTAGCAAGCGACACCATCTTGGAGGAGGAATCAGATGAATACCAAAGAGGCTACATGAATGCTTTGTCTACCCAACAATAGCAATATTCATATAGAAATAGAGATGTGCCTGTCAGACCCATTCAGAAAAAGAAGGATTTTGAACCGTCAAAGAATGATTTAGCAGTTACACAAAGGAAAGGAAAGGAGGCGGTTGATCCGGAAAGTAGCAAATCAACATTAGCAGAACCATCACATCAGCAAGTTGCATCGAAAGAAAAGGAGAGGAAAGAAATCCCAGTCAAAGAGGTAGAAAAGATTCCCGCTTTCAATTTAGAGAATGAAATTTCTAAATTGAAGATATCCATCCCTTTGACTGAAATATTGAAGAACAACAGTTGTTGGAGAGGTAAATCCCCTCTACGGATAGAGGCGATCCCTACTAGCCCAGAAAGGGTCTAGCAACAATCAATCAATGCTACTATGCAAGCTCCTAATCACAATTACAAGGTAGGTAATGAACACCTACTTGGATTCCAGCGCTATTGTTTGGTGAAGAGACGCCGCTCTCGCTCCTTTTCTCTGGTCAGTCACGATCCTCCACTATCCTCGTGGATGGACACCTGCACATGCAAAGAGAAAAACAAACACAAGCGTGAAATCTACTAAAAGCAATTATACATCAGTCAGAAAGGATGTAATTCACATTAACCATTACAAAGACAAATGAGAATGGAACCATAACAGTAGTCATCTATTATTTATTAATCAAAATAAGAGAAAGGTACAACCAATGTTCTGACGTTGAGTCCTTCTCAAGAGGGTCCAGCCAGCAAGTCTCATAAGCATTCACCCTTGGAGGTAGATCTCCCAAGACAAACAACACTCTCTCTCACACAAGACAACAAGACTTCACAACCTTCCTTAAGCTCTCTAGCAATCCACACTTATCACACCAACTGCCTATTAGGAGCAGCACTAAAAACACTATGAATTCCACTCTGTCAAAAACTAGCTGCTCATGGCAATGGTAGAGGCTTATATAGGAGAAGGAGTCTCCATGAATGGTGGAGGGATAAGCTTATTTCCAAGAAAGGTGGCTCATATGACGAACATACATGCCATAGAAGGGAGGGCGACATTCACAAGGCCAACAACTAGGTCTGGAGTCATCTGGAAGGCTGGCTATTAGAACAAACTCGCCCAAACAGGATTAGCGCGGGTGTATAACTGGACTGGAGCGCTGACGTCGCGTCTTAATAATGGAGGAGACTATGTCAGCGTGACTTAATAAAAACATAGGATGCGCTGGCTCATGAAATGAGACCAGCGTGGAAAACCCGTTTTCTTCTGCGCTGGCAGCGCATCAGTTGCACTAGCAGCCGCCAGTCAGCGCAGTTATTTTAATAACAGTCACGATGATGAAATAAAATTTGTCAAAGAGGGTCATTTGGCCAATTCAGAGAGTATGAGCATGATGGATTTGATTTCATGACACAGTAGGGAGACTGACAGGGAGACAGTGACAAATTACTGTGTAACAGATGCCCCCTAAAGCATGAAGTGCGAGAGAGTGGGAGGGGTGAAATGCTTTACAAAACTGCTGAACTGGAACACCACCAAGAAGAACCTGCACGTAGGTACAACTGATATCTCGATTACATGTAGTCTAGGCATGGGCGCAAACATCCAAAAGACATACGAAGAAGGTCTGTGGTATGGACGCAGCCACCCAGCTGAAGAGACCATGATGATAAAAGGGTATGGTCGTAGCCATCCTAAAAAGACTCAGGTATGGGCGCAACCATCCATCAAGGAGTCATGTAATAACAATCCACAAAATCGCAGCCTGGTTCGCAACAGACTAGAACCAGGGTCTTGCGCTCCATCCAAATCTGAACGAAGTACAAGTCCAAGCATGTGAATATAGGAGTCGAAGTCGAACATGCTTGAACATCGTCTGATTACCAGCCAATGATGAAAGCTGTTAACAGATGCGAGAGGTACCACCAATAATGACGATGGTCCTCAAGGTACTATAGGTACAATCCACAGTGTGCGAATGAATGAGCCGGTGTCGAACACCCGTAGAGTTATCCGATCGGAGGCCAGTGATTAAAACCTCGCGTCGAACACGAAGAACCTGCCATTGAGGCATGTAGGCTCCAAGGTACCGAAAGGGAGTCCCTAGGTCACCTTCCTGGATAATGAGCTGAAGTCGACAGGAAGTGATCTTCGTCGAAGGTGGGCCATGATGTTTCCCACATCATCGATACGAGACGAAAAGAGACAATATGTTTTGTGTGAGATATCAGAGGGAGGTTGAGTATTCTTGCAGAGGCCAACTTCTCTTGAACATATCGGCAGCACAACGACGGATTTGGCAGTATTTGAGCAGATGAATGGTCAAATAGGATAACCCAAACCCATGGAGGCAAATGCGAAACGAGATGAGATGTCCCCACCCAGACACGAATGCAAACAGTGCCATGTTCAAGAGCGACATACTGCCGATGACGACGGTTATGATTCCTTTATTTCCCCCACCATTTCTGGCAAGTATCCCGGTTATTTTTGGATGACAAGCTTGACGGGGATAGCATATGCTTGAGGAGCGTCATTTCAACGGAATCCGATGTCATTAAGTTTTAACGAGTCTGACAAAGGAAGAACTCGGCGTCTTTTCCTGTTTAGAGAGTCTGAAAAGACAGTAGAAAAGAAAACTCCAGGGGGGTCCTTTTTCGTAAAGTTGTGTCTCCCGAGCCCGAAAAAGTATAAAATGATGCTCGAAAGAATCGCCCAACCAGAATGATCGAGGAGTACTTTTCGTAAATAGTGACTTCGACCCGAAAAAGTAAAAAATCGGTCAGAAGCACGTCATTTTAGAGCCAATAACGAGTGCGAAACGACAAACACCCAACAATCTTTGTTAATTTAAATGGTCGAAAAAAGAGCTTTAAAAGCAACCGCCTCTCGTTCCTTTTGATGAGCTAAAAGGGAGCTCGGCTATCTTTTCTTGCTTTACGTCGGAAAAGAGCTTAAAGACGACATTTTTGGGACCAAGTGTATACGGAACCATTGTGACCCCGCCGGTTTCGAGAACCTACACAAGAAAACCACCCGTGTAAATCTGTTCGACATGTTAAAAAACATAGTAAAACATGCACAAAGGCATAATTAGCACTAAATCCATGGTAAAAGCATGACAAAAACCCACTTTTATAAAAAACCATAGTCAATTAAGATTTTTTTACCATAAATAGGGGGGTAAAAGTCATTTTTTACCATTGTTACCATTTTGAGCCTTGGAGAACGTTGTGGAGCTGTGAAGTTGACGGAGCGAATTCCACCCCGTGCGGACACCATTCATCCGGCAACTTGTTCTAGGTAGGTTCCTCTTGCCCTGCGCTTCATTTTGAGTGCTTTTTTAAGCATTTCCACTGTGGGATTTGCCCATTTGGCCGAATTTTTTGAGCATTGGTGCGCTCTCGGTCAACGCGGATTCCCTCATCGGGTCCACGCTGATCGATTATATTTACACACACCACCCCCCCAGCGCAGAAAACACGTGTGCTTCTGCGCTGACCCAAGGAAAAAAGAAAGAGGCGCCATGATCAGCGCGACTATTTTAAAAACAGCCGCGCTGGCGCCGTGAAGTTTTATTTTTAAGTTTTTGAACGTAGAAACTTCAACGGTTAGCATCCTAATATTTTTTGGTGGTCATGCAGGATGCAATGGCATTTGTGTAGCAAGAGAGGGCTCATGATAATGAAGATATAGCTACTTATGCCAATGCGGGGTGCCGAAATGCAATGCGGGCATGCGGTTTTCTCAAGTTTTTTCTCACTCCACGCCTGAGAGCACAACCTGACCTTCTGGAGCTCTTGATCAGAGCTTGGAACCCAGTTGACGGAAAATTCACAATCTGAGGCTGTGATATTGAGTTCGATTACACGGATATTTACTTTTTGACTGGGTTGTCACGCCGGGGTGCGATGCCCATTCTGGAGGGGCAACGACCCAGCAGTGAGACTCTTGACCAGCTCATGGCTCGAGTGTGTCCACGGGCGAATAAAACACGGAGTGGAAAGGTGAGCATTCCAACGGTGGATGACATGGTCCTTCGCACCATACTCTTCATGGTGACCCAGGCAGCGGGGAGTTTGGCCAATCACGAGGCCTCAAAGGCCCATCTATTATTAGCTCTCGAGTGTCTACAGCCCACCATGTTCAACTGGGAAGCAGTGGTAACGACCAGCATGAAGAGGCAACTGAGCAACTTTCGACGTGAAGAGTCGAAACAGTTCGGTTATGGGTCTCTCTTACTTCCGCTCATGCTGGAGCGGGTGCCGGCCTTACAACTGCAGGATATGGAGGTGGATCCGCCCAGAGGTCCACGAGATATGAGGGCCAGTCGATGGGCCCGGGTTATGCCGCGTGGAGGTGGCAGCCGCCCAGTGGCATGGGGCGTTTATTTTCGAGAGTGGCTGGATCGTCAGGTCATTTTTGTCGAGGACTGGCCATATGCCGGCATGGATTTCTGCAGTGATCCCGACATGCCACTACCTGCGGGAGAGCATTGGGACGATGGAGGTAAAACACTTGATCTCTTTTTAATTTTTTTATCTTTTGTAATGTTTTTTAAATTTTTCATGTACATGTCCTGATAAACGCAATGATATGCAGATGTGGGACCCACGAGACCCCTTGGGCTAGCTCCGGAGGCACGGAGAGAGGGACAAGGCGCTGGGGTTCTGGCCCTAGCTCCTCCAGGAGGTGATATGATGGAGACTGTGGCGCACAACCTCGAGGGCTTACTGGCGGGAGTGCCAGATTACCAGGGGATCGAGGAGGTCCCCATAGCTTCTCAGATTCACACAATGGGGGTGGAACCTAGGATGCACCGCCTTTTGAGGTGGGTAGCACGGGCAGTGACATGCTACAGAGAGCATAACCTACCATAGTAGACGCCTAAGATTCATTTTCCACTGATGTTTTTGAGAGACATACGTCTCAGATGTACTGAGGACGTCGGATTTACTTTAGACATGTACACTTATTTTTGAGTGCCTTAGTGCGCCACACGATATATATATATATATATATATACATGGTGTTT
>APFE031126448.1:5640-38033 GCA_000404065.3 Pinus taeda
GCATTGAACCGATAGATGGCTGTGAACCAGGTGTGGTTCGAGGAACAAAAAATGATGATGCAGCTATCGGATTGATTAATGCTGCAGTAGAACTAGCGCCACTTGGCCCACTTCCTTCAGCTGACCTTCTTAGTTGCCTTTTCATTTCTTCTTTGGCCTCTCTAGTCTTCTCTAATTCTCCCAGTGCTCTCGTGGCTCTTAGGATAAGTTCAGCAGTTGTATTTGTAGAAGGCCCCACATCATGTCCAGGGATTTGTGCAAGGTGATACTTCAACCTGTACACCTCCCCGCGTATCTCCTTTGCAAAAAACTTGCAATTCAAGTTTTGTCTATCATTCGGAGCTGTAGGCTCACCATAATCCCAGAAAGGATCCAACTTCCTTGGCATGTTTGTTTTTTAACTTTGAAGTTGCAAACCTATGGGAAAAAATTAAAATTAATAAGGATTAGGAAATATGAATTTAGGATTACAATTTAGCATTTGCCATTTACAAAATTACAAATTACAAATATCTAGAATCCAAAGTTCCAAACCCAAGTTACCCAACCAAATGGCAAGCAAATGCCAAAAACAATGAAAAAACATAAACAATGTTTAAAAAAAATGAAAACAAAAAAAAAATTGGTTCCCATAGCCATACCAAGTTACCCATCCCAAATCAATGAAGAAATACAAACAATTCTTTAAAAACAATGAAAACAAAAAAAAAATGGTGCCCATATGAAGTTTTTCAACAAAAAAAATTTAAAAACATAGAAAAACAATGTTTTGAAACAATGAAAACTAAAAAAAATTAACCTACATACCGTTTCTACGGTGAAAATGGCGATCTCCTCTCGAAATAGTGAGTGTAGAACCTTCGAATCGGCAAGAATGACCTCCATCTCTTCTCCCCAGCGCCTCTCCTCTCCTCGCGCGCGCTGCTGTCCAAATGCCAAAACAAAAATGTCTTTTTTTGATATAAAACCCTGCTGCCCGCGCCCCTGCCGCTTTTAACTGAAAAAAGCAGCAAAAAAAAAATGGCGCGTTTTTCCCTTAAAAAGCGCGTTTAAAATGCCTTAGGGAAAAACGCGCGTGTTTTTCAAAAAAGCGCGTTTAGAACGCACTTTTCACAACACTGGTCTAGACAAGTCAGTGCAGCTTCACAAAATGACTCTTCTTGCCCTTGAATGTGGCAGACGATTGTATATTTTTCAACATCACCTAATAGTCACATGATGTTATGGAAAATAGAATACCATTAATCAACATTTGTAAAAGTCAAAGCCTGCAATAAAAGAACAGGGTGATTCCATGAAAACAATGAATGAGGGAATTAAAAATTTGTCTAGACAATTGAATGCAGCTTGACAAAATGACTTTCCTTATCCTTGATTGTGGAAGCAGACACCATAATCAAATTCACCGTGAATTTATTGTCCTCTTCAAATACACATAAAAATGCCTATTATCTACCAAAACTAGTGATGTGGATGCATTAGAGTACATGCATCACTTCAAAGTAACAATTTAATCGAAGTCTACAGAAAAGAAGAAACAACATAATGAAATCATGTTTTGTATGATGCTTTGTCAATTTTGCTCAATGCCTAAAGAAGCGTAAGTAAATTCCCCCTCCTGGCATGCGTGAGAAGGAAGAGTAGGATATTTTGAATTTATAAAGAAAATGCATGCTTATTTAGATATTAAGATGGACAAGATTATGAGGATCCCCTATCCCCCAATTGTAATAGAAAAGTTGTTCCAAATGTTGTTGATGAAATTCAACCCTTAACAAGTGTAGTGTGAAGGAACCGTTCATGTAGAGTGGTTGAATAAGTTTCTTGTGATGTTATATGACAAATGGCTTTTCTGTCACACATAAGGCATATAAATGAATCATGCTTTGCTTAGACAATGCTCTGTTAGTCTAGGATTATGTGGTTTTTGGTGTATGGACAGTTGGTAAGGATAAATATTTTTAGAGTTTGCAAGCAATTCCAATAAAGTGGTGATTGCTAGATGTGTTTTTTGCAGAATACTTTCCAGTATTGAAAGTGTTGCACTGTAAATGAACACAAATTATCTGCTTTTTTGAATTATATATGATTGAAAAACATGTTGAGTATTAGGAAATAGATAATTTTCTACTTGTTTAACATGAATTTATTGTTAAGTGGCGTTTATGTATTGAAGTGTCTTGCTTTCCAAATCCAGGTCGAGCAGTTATTAAATTCATCCTTTACAATATGGCAACAAATCATTTATTTCATGGAAAGAGAGAAGTGTTTGGAATGACGACAAACAATGAGGCATATTACATTGCCCTTGTTGAAGAGCTAAAAGAGGCAAAACAACATGATGTCAATGATATTGAAGTCTTCACCAACTCAGAGTTGATATGTAATCAGATGAAAGGCATCTATCGGGTTCAGAAGGACAATTTACAACGTCTTCATAAGGGAGCAATAAATTGGAGTTTTCAATTTCAACATTTTACCATCAATCACTCTGTAGATATTGAAAAGATGTCCACTGATATAATGTGCAGAGCATTTTTAAGCACATATGTAGATGTCAAATATGACATAGCATCACCATCCACTGCAACAAAAATCATTGATCACTATCAATATAGATCCCCATTATGCGAATGGGTTGTTGTTATCATTTTTCTGAGGTCTATCATAGCATGGTTCTTTCAGTAAAGAAGAACCTGTTAATGTTTTATTTTTCCCCAACATGCAATGATTACGGTTTTTTGTATGGGAGACAAATTTATGGACAAATGTTATATATTCCATGTACATGGACAAATGTATTTTGAGAAAGGTAACTGGTTCATGGTTTTTTGATTATCATTAATACATTATGGTGTTGTCTAATCCTTCCAAACACCTTCTCAGATCTTTAATTCTGGAGAGATATTGATATGCTATGTGATTTGTTTGTTGGTTGTTGATCAGTGATGAAAGGTTTCTTTACTATGTTTATAAGGAATTTATTCTTAATAACACTATTATTTCTCAATCACGCAGTCACTCTTCCCATCTCCACCTTGGATTTCATCCCAATAGTTTTCCCAGATCACAACTCTATTTTGGCTTGACTTCTCTGTATTTCAGATCTTGTGCTTGTGGATTTATTATGATAGTCAGGACCTAGTCTTTTTAAATCAAAGGAAATCTTGCTCATGCTGAGTGTGTCGTAAGTAATGAAATATCAATATTTCTCCAAGAAATCACATCCATCATGATGGTCTACTATGCTAAATCTCCCATGTGACCACTCCACTTCCTCCAAATCTTGCACTAGTTTTTCTTCTACAAAGGGATTCTTAGATAAAAACTAGAAAATACGCAGTTGGTGTTTTGGTTGTTCTTGTAAGAGAGCTAAGAGGATTACTTGCAATTAGCGACAAGAAACAGTACAAGAAACAAACTTCTACATTTTTTGTTGAGAATAGAAATTCGTTTAGATCCTTTGCATTATTTTATAAAATGTGGATAAATATAGGGTAGTTCTCTTGTTTTGACATTGCTGTAAATTATGTTTGAGCTTAAAGAACTTAAATTTTCAAAATTTCGATAAGGATCTTAGAGGCATCTTCATAGGCATCACTCTGTTTGTGTGATAAAATAAGCTCTCACATCACAAACACCAAAGAGTGCACACGATTACATTCAATGATATAACTGGTCCTTTCGGAAAAATGTCCAAGCCATCTAGTTTCGAAGATCGTAAATGTCTAACTAAGATGGCAAAAAGTTTATTAAAGAACTTCAAAAATATAATTCTGAAGTTGTTATTGTCAAATTAGATTTTCCATTCAAAATAAAAAAATTCAGGTATTGTTGAAAGTAATCAAATCCTTTCTGCGATCTTTAAAAACTTGAAAATCAATTTGTCTAATGCTCTCCATATTGTTAACAATTTTGATATGATGTGATAGTTATCAGATCTTATGTTTTACAAGATACCAAAAGTTTCATGACAGGATTAAGAAAGTGCATCATATATAGCTTCTATTTATATTTCAACCATTCTTCTCATAATAAGGAATGAAAAAAACTAAGAGAGAGCAAAGCAAGAAGAATCAAGGGCAACACTAATTTTGTTGTTCATTCTCAAACTATTTGTGAGAAAGTGAAACTAATGGTGAACAAAAACCATAAGCATTATGGGTAACACAAATTCCTCCATCATGATCTAAGCAATATTTATATTAACACCACAAGCCTGATTAATGATAAAACCGTTTCAATGATAGTCCAAGCCATAGAAAGTTAATTACTATTTCAGAGAGACATCAACAGGTACTTCATTTATGCAATGATTGCATAGCAAACGCTATCTTACCAGCTTAGTACACATGCAAGATTGTATTGCAATCAATAAATATTATAAACTAGTAAACCATCTTATTTCAGATGCTTAGAGATCTAACCTCTCTCAAAATTTAGTTTATAGCCAAAAACTTACCTTTAAGAAATATGACAGATATGACAATAATAAACTTGAACAATCTAACCCGTGCAAGCCACACAACTCCATACTGCCCTATAAAATGCAAGCAACGATCATGCAAATGCAAAACTATTGCAATATCCAATGACTGTAGTGGAGCGATCTTAATTACTTTTATGTCAGAGGCCACGTTCTAATGCATCAGTTCAATTTGTTACAGGTACACAAGAGCAGCATTAAGTCCAATTTATCGTAGGTACAAAAGACCGTTAGGGCTAGACAGCCCAAATGTAGCAGTAGCAGGCTCATGGCTGCAGTCTGGAAATTCCACTCTGAGGAAGAGGAAAACTCAATTAGTGCATCCATAACTTCATGAATTATGGTTCCAGTGCCTATGGAATCCCGAGTGATTTTCTAGTATAATTGCTGAAAGAATAACTTTTCAGCCAGGTTCTCTTCCTCTTTCCAGTTCAGTTGCTTGAAGTTTCAGCCATTTCGGATGAGTAGATTTAATGATTCTACTCTTAGGTCTGATATTCGGAATTCCGATATGATTTCGAAGGGTATTTGTATGTTATTTCATCGATAATAGTTGTATGTTTGATTCTTCAGAATATTCACAAATTCTAATATGTAACAGTTGATGGGTTTCATGTGGAGGAAGCCTTTTTTCTCCCTTGATTAAAATGCGATAAGCAAGTGGTCTTCCAAAGTCCTTCACCAGCTGGGTGGCAAAGACAAATTTTAATTGAAAAACACTTTTTATTAATATTTGTGTTCCTTTAATATTTTAATATTTGAAACATGTTACTCTCTGTTATTTGCAATATTAATTGCAACGTTGTGGCATTATGTGTTGTAAAGAAATATGTGAATATGCCTCTTTTGCATTATTTATAGTTTTTTAATTTTTGTACTTAAAGGTGAGCATGTGGTTTTAATTTTTTTTTCCTTAAAATGGCCTTCTTTCAGGGTTACATCCGTGGCTGTACTAGAAATACCAAATATCCCTTCTACTGCATTGACAGTCTTATGAAGCTTTCAAGTATTCATGGTCTTTCTTGGAGAGAAACTGCATGTTGATTTCCTAAGTATTGTCATGTTAGTTATGGCCAGTATTTTGATATGCCTAAGTTAACCCTCTCTCAATAAGTTTCTCACGGTGAGAGTGCTGTGTGGTGGGTAGATCTCCAACTGACAAAAATATTTGTAGCATATAACACTATATCATGTTCTCTTTGATTATAATTTTCCCTGCAACTACTTGTAGTCCCTCTTTGATGATGCGGCTGCTGTCATATTTTGGTCTCTAAAGACATCAGTGTCAGTAACAGGCTGAAATGAATTTGCAACTTATTTTAAATGATCACCCAAAGTCCTAAAGAAATCTTGTGCAGCTGTCCTCTGCCATTTTAACAATCTATAATCCCTAAACACCTGCAGCTAAGAAACATTGTTGTTCAGAGCACATTTGAGCAAAAAGGTTAATGTCATGAATTCTTCATAGTTGTTCTAGCTCCCAATCCTGCAATCATCTCAACAATTTGATTTCCAGACAGATGCAAATTACTCACAATAGTGCCTTTTTCTGAGGTTCCATCAAAGAACTCCTAAACTTGTATTTTATTGATTACCATATAAATGATACTACGTGTTACAAAATGCCATGGATTTTAGACAACTAACCGGTCTGCTTAGTCGACTGTGAATTTAGGTCAGAAATATAAGCAAATTGAGTGCTTGCTGTTATCTTTTTTCTGTGTGTACATAGATAGACAATCAAGTCTAATGGGCTGAGTCAATCTGACTTGTTTGACATGCAAGTCCAAGACATGGAGGCTCTGGCTCCACTCGATATCTCCAGAGCAACGTCAAATTCAAAAGTCCACTTGGACTTGGAAGTTGATGAGTCTTGTAATATCAAGACTCCATTTGTGACTTCCATGGGCATTGAAAAGATGCAATGAAATTGAACGTAAGATTTGTGTTCTGTAGTTCAATGCATATGAGCGAGTATGCATTTGAATATAAACAATGTTTCTCTAATTGTTCTCTTCAGATAAAAGGCCCCAAACATAGAAATAACATTAAATTATATCGGGTTGCTCTTATGGGCCTAATTTTATAATTTGAACTGTAACTGAAAAATATGGTATGAATCGGCTATCAATAGGGGCTCTATTGCCACTGTTATTAGCCAGCACGGAAACCTGATAAGAGAACTGAAATTTGAAATATCGAAATAGTTCTGAGAATCTGGATACTAAAGCAACCCTAAATTAGGAAATTCACAAGGCAACTAACTGCAACAAAATTCAACAGTTTTTAAGAGTACTAACAGCAAAGACATGAACAATAGTAACACCAGGGAAATACCAGAGATTTCAATGAGAACTGAACACAGACTTTGAATAACAAAGTAAACGTAAGTGGGAAATAGTTTGTAGCTGAACATCATATAACCGAGGAAAAAAGTATGTCAAACGGGTGTCAACTCGGGCCAAATCCAACAGTAGCAGAATACCAGAGATTCAATCAGAACTGAACACGGACTTTGAATGACAGAAGTATATCTTAGCAGGAAATAGTTTATGGCTGAATATCATATTAACCTAGGAAAAGAATGTCTCAGGTCAAATCCAAGGCAGTATGGAGGCTGTTTTTGGCCCAAATAATCTCTTCCAAACCAGAGCACACTTCACAAAAAGACCCATCTTAATGCCCAAGAGCCATTTGTAGCTAGAGATCTCACATTTTTTTAGAGAGGTACAATCCTTGATGACTCACCTTATGAGTGGGATATACTAAACACTGAATACAGGTGGAGTTGCAATGGATCTCATGAGTGAGAGGTACGTAACTGTGAGCACGCATTAGTAGCTTTGTATGGCAAGAAAAGAAAATAAAAATGCTCCCAACTATAATGATCATTGGAAGACCAGGCTGTTTCTAAATATCGCAACACTTGCATGTTTTCAATTATAAACAGCATAGAATGGCAAGGCATTCTTAGATCTTGTAAACTTCCTTTTATAGATGACTTTACATTAATATATGAGCTATGAGAAGGGAAATTTTGCAGGATAGATAGGATTTTTGTTAGGCTTGTTTGATTTTTGTAGTTTGAAGTGTCTTTGACTGTTATAGCAGATATTTATGAGATGCTTCATTTTCAGTCTCCTAAGCATGGCACAAGTCTATCTATGGCTGCTTCTGAAGCCTAGGAAAATTTCTATTTTAGCCAAATTTGACATGTGGGAGTCTTATTCAGGATGTTGGGGTATGGCTGGATGAAATTGGTCTTGGCAGTTACAGGCAGATTTTCAAAGAGAATGGTGTTAATGGAGAATATCTGGATAGCTTATCAACATTTACCACTGAGCAGATTTTGCGGTTGATTACGCGGTGTCACATGAAATGGGGGGATTTTATAACTTTGTGAAATGAACTTCGACATATTAAAGTTTAAGTGCCATCTGATATTATGCTTACATGTTAAAATTGCACACTCACGACTGTTGGTCCTCCATTACTAGTTATTTCCCTTTGTTATTATTGCCAACTACAAAGTGCATCTATGAATTGAAATCTTTTTATATGTCCCTATTTTAAGTTTGGCTTGATTTGCTGATTCTGATTGACCTGTGTTTTGGGGCATGTGTTGCTTGTTTCACTCCAGTGGCATGCTTGAAAGGTGAGCAAGAAGTTCATAGGCCTTGGTGGGCACCCTCAGTTTTTGTTAAGGTTGCAAAGCATAATCGACAGTCTCGAGTTGTGTCATTGGAAGTTGACCCTTGAGACTGGCCAAGAAGATATGCTTGGGAAAATTGATTCACATGGAAAAGGTGTTAACGCATTCGCTTATGTATTCTTTTCCTCCTTGTTCAACCTTCATTTTGCTTTCCAAGGAGGCAATTCTCTATTCATGAATCTCAGATGTGTATAGACTCTATAGGGACTTCATGCATGTCATATGTCCCCGGATGCTCAGAACAACATATTTACTATGACATTTCCCAGTGAAGTCTAAGTCAATAGAAATAGTTCATTTTTCATGCTCTTATTTGTTGCATCTTGGATTGTTATTTTGTTGGAGTGGTCCTTAAGGTGGAGGTATATGCACACTTGAAATAATGGAATTATGATTTTATTAAAACTACAGGAAGAACTTCAACTTATTAGAAGCGAGTCTGATGAACCCATCTCCAAGATGAGAAAATCAAATGGTTAAGCTTTACATTATATAGTTTGCCACGTTTTCAAATCCATAGCAGACCTGGCCCTTTGTAACCCGTGGGCTTCTTTATATCTTCGACTCTTACAAAAGTCGATGTAGGAACTGAATTTTTACAGGATATCTGTTTAATCAGGGTAAACAGTAAATGATTCTTGTATTTAGTTTTTCTTCTACTGCATTTTAATCACATTTCTCAATGGCATTTCATTGCTGAAGTTTTACGCAATGCATTTTCAAAGCTCAAATGAAACCTGGCACTTGTTTGCCAGCCATAGGCTTGAGTATTCCTTTTCCAGAAGATGTTAAAGTAGAAACTAAGTTGATACATTGTGTCTAACAATTAAGGTCACCTAATAGTAAATGCTTTTAAATGAGGTTCAGATGTCTTGAGCACTTTTGTAAGTACTCCGCAGCTCCCTCCCCTACAGTATTTCAACACAGATGCAAACACAGTTACTTGTTTTAGGTATCCTTTGTAGATTAAAATAAAATAGCACACAACAATATATTCTCTATTATTATGAATGAGGAAATTACACACATATTTATATAATCAATAGTCTCAAGATAGGAATTCTATCTTAGACGTACAGTAGTGTGGTTGAGAGATTCTCTCAACCACACACTAAACTACGAGAAACTAAACTAGCAGACCTGGCCCTTTGTAACCCGTGGGCTTCTTTATATCTTCGACTCTTACAAAAGTCGATGTAGGAACTGAATTTTTACAGGATATCTGTTTAATCAGGGTAAACAGTAAATGATTCTTGTGTTTAGTTTTTCTTCTACTACATTTTAATCACATTTCTCAATGGCGTTTCATTGCTGAAGTTTTATGCATTGCATTTTCAAAGCTTAAATGAGACCTGGCACTGGTTTGCCAGCCATAGGCTTGAGTATTCCTTTCCCAAAAGATGTTAAAGTAGAAATTGAGTTGATACATTGTGTCTAACAATTAAGGTCACCTAATAGTAAATGCTTTTAAATGAGGTTTAGGTGTCTTGAGCACTTTTGTAAGTACTCCGCAGCTCCCTCCCCGGCAGCGCCCTCCCCTACAGTGTTTCAACACAGATGCAAACGCGGTTACTTGCTTTAGGTATCCTTTGTAGATTATTGGTGGGTGCAGCTCACACATTTCATAAATGAGACAATTGGACATCATCTGACCTCGAGGACAAGTGGGTTCGCAGGCTACACAGTGTTTGGGAGCACAGAGTATTTGTGTATATATCTATTAATACATATAACCAGGGAGTGGGTTCGGCATGTTGAACCTGCCTGTTTGTCATCTGGGTGGTGCAGGTGGTGACTATGTTACCAGAAATGAGAAACAGGAAATGAAACGAGAAACGACAACGAGACAAGAAACGAAGTTTGGAGGTTTCAAATTCAAGAAACGAGGAGAGAGAAAAAAAACAAGAAAAATGTTGAAAACATAAAACAAAGCATACATCATCTGCATTCTCCAATAATGTGCTCACATAGACCATTCTCGAATATTCATAGTGAGAAACAAAACTTGTGTTGCTTACATAGGTCATTCGCAAATACCCATGTTTGATCCTTTAATAGTGAAGAAACCTTTGGCATTGAATTCAAGCTTGATTTGTCCTTTCCATTTCCACTTGATTTGGATCTAGTGAGAGTGGGATTTTCTGAAGGCCATATCCCTAGAAATTCCCTGATGAGTACATGATCTGGCATATCATGTGTATATTCTCCCATATTATTTGTGCGGACCTCAAATTTGGGCTATATTGTAGTATTTGGTACGCAACTACTAAGATGTAGTTTCCCTAGTTGGGTAATAGGATGGTGAAGATTGAATTGAGCTCCATTGGGATTAGCGAATTGAGCCAAAAGTAGAGGGTTGTTTAGAATTACTACTACCTTCAACTATCTTGCTATAGGAAGAAGTGTTGCTCCCTCCACTGACATTTTGCATAGAAAAAGGGGAAGAGTTGAAAACCAGAAATGCTACAACTAGACAAAACCTAAAAAAAATTACCATCAAACTTTCAAAACTTTATCATTAATCTATTATAATAGTAATTAATCTTTATAATAATAAAAATAATATATAATGTAACCTTGTGCATTTAAATTTATAGTTTTGTATAAAGAGACAATTTTTAAATATTAAATACAATAAAATTATATAAGAAATTCTACACTAAATACACTTTTAAATAAAACCAACACAAAAATTAAGAAAAAATAATTAAAACATTAAAGCAACACATCCCAATAATATAATTTTAACAAACAAAATCCCTAATTAGACAATGTTGTTAAAGAAATTTTAAGCTAAATAGAGCAGACCATGAAACCGCGTCTAAAAACTATCCACAAAACCAACCTTCATTCTTCTAAATTGAGCTCAACATTCCAATGAAACCAACATTACAAACACACCAGAGCAACCTTTCTCGGAAAACCAACCTTTGCCTTTTTTAATTCTGCTCAACGTCCAATTGGAATGGGACCATCATTACAAATGAACTAGAACAAAAGTTTGTATGAAAACCGTGTCAAAAAACCATTCGTTTCTGGAGAAACCGGTTTCATGTATTGAAAAACGAAAATGACCGTACAAAACGGCGTTTTCTGTACTGTTCCGTTTTCTTTGCGTTTTTCTTCCGGAACGAATGCTCCCGTACCGTTTCTAGTAACATGGGGTGGTGAGCTGCAGAGTGTTGGAGTGAATTTTTCGTTGTTATGGTGAGCTGCAGGCGCGAGTCGAGCATGTACCGTGAGTTTTCCGCTTGTTCTGGTGACTTGGTGAATTGCAGGGGAGGGAGCTGCGGAGTGCCGGGTCGAATTGGTCAAGAGCAACCCGCGGAAAAACCGAATTCGAATTAAAAGGTGAATTAACTCCCGGCAAGACAGCGATGGAAGTCGGGATTCCTGTCAGACGTAGTTAATGCGGAAAGTGGTGGAGCTGGGTGGAGCTCGCGGAGGGCGGCCGAGCTCGCAGAGGGCGGGGAATTGCCGACAGCTAGAGTCAGAAGTTTTTCCGGGCCGCACCGAAAACTAGACAATTCCTCCGCCTTGTTAGACTACTCCATCTGGGACGGTTCAGGCTCGAAAGGTTCATTGGGCTTTCAAAGCAAGTGCCTTGTGGAATCAGAGATATAAATTTCTTAAGAATGCATGATCACCTTCGAGATTTGGGAAGAGAAATCGTCGAAGCGGCAGGATTGCCTCGTTTTGTTAGCCTCGGATAGAGGACATTGATGATTTGTTGCAACGATCATCTGTAAGTTGTCATCTTTACAGATTATTCAACAGAAGTGTGTTTACAATTTTTTAATTGTTGATTATTTAATGAACAGGTAATTTCCGAACTGAGAGGAATCAAGATCATTGCACTAAAGATAAACATAGTGACGCTGAACTGACATCTTCTTCCTGCAAGAAAAGGAGGAAGTTGCAACGTCTTGATATGAGGAGGTTGCAAATTCTTGATATTGAAGAATCTGGTCACTTGGAACGCTTTTTGATAAGGGTGCATTTCTCAAATCTCATATGGCTCCGCTGGGTTAAGTGCTGCTCCTCTTCCCTGCCTTCGTGGATTCCATTGAAGAATTTAAGGGTTTTAGCAGTGCAGGGGAATAAATTAGAAACAGTGTGGGAAAGCCATTCACAGGTAAAATATATAGAAATTGGTTGATTGAAAGTTGTGCGATGCATCCTAGCTTCCGACATGACTTGCCAGGACTTTGTCAATGAGAATGATTTATTTATAACATATTTATTTATTGTTAAATCAAGCGAATATTTTGCAGGTACCTTTGCAGTTGCGGGAGTTGAAGATTGGAGCTCGCATTTCAGAGTTTTCCAAACACTGAGAAAATTGAAGTATTGCCTCCTCAAATAGCCCGTCAACAGTTCCTGGAAGGATTATATCTGGAGGGTACAAATTTAAAAGAATTACCAAGTGCAGTTGGAAACCTAATCCATTTGGAAATTCTGAGAGTAGGAAGCCCTTTACTGGAAACGTTGCCGCCTTCGCTCGGAGAGCTGAAGAGCTTGAAGGAATTGAAAATTTGGGATTGCAGGGCAATGAAATGTTTGCCAGATTCCATTGGATTGTTGAATCAGTTGACTGAGATGACAGTAAAGGATTGTCCGGTATGTGAAGTGTCATTTGCAAACTGTAGAGTGGAAAGAGAAACAGTAACAGAATTGAGAGGCCCAATGATGGGGCCAGCCCACCTGATCCCAACGCGCTTCCGGTTGACGTGTTTTACACCGTGGCAAGGGTTATGATGGTTTCATTTATTGCTTGATTGTTTGTGCAATCTGCGGAATTGGTACTTTGGAACTGTGGTTAATGAAGGTTGGTACCTCCATCTCGTCTCCGTTCGACAGCTGGACTTCTCGAAAACCACACTAGGGTTTAGGGCTTTTACCTTGGTTCTCGACCCTTCGCGCTCATCTCACTTTGTCTGTTCGGTTATTGTGTTATTTCGTCGCTCTGCAACTGCGAGACCTTCGTGGCCGTTTGTGGTTTTCTGAATGGCTTGGCTCACTGGTTCGATGCCCTGTTATGTTTTCAACAATACTGTTGGTTTCTGTTCGGCCCTTCTGGTGTCAATGGTTCCTGCTCGGTTTATTGGTAAGTTTCGAAAATTTTGTTATGTAGCTAGGGTCTCTGTATTAGTTCTCGGCTCGTTTCCAGTTATTCTGGTTCGAAACCCTGGTTGGTCTTTCTGTTCGAGCGATTTTATGGTTGATTTTATTGGCTGGGGTTTGTCTCCTCGCTGTCTGCTAATGCCTGCGTTTGCCTTCTTGTTCTCAACTGTCTGTGACTGTATTCCGCGTGTATACTCGTGCTCTTCTGCAATGATTTCTCGGTGACCCTGTTCCTGGTGGCCTGGTAACGATGCTCTCAGAGGACAACTTCGCAAACCATACTGGTAAGCTTTTTCTCTATGTCAGAATGACTCATTCACTCCTTCTATTTCTTACGTTTCGGCTCCTTTGTGGGCAAGTATTCTTTCTGGTTCGAATGGAAAGGTTGGCGCCGTGTACAGGTAAACCCACTTCGCATTCACGTCTGTGTTCAGGTTCCTTTATTTATATTTGTTTACTCTATCTGTATGCCGACCTTCTAACACTCTTGTTCGTTGTCTTGCAAGGAGGACTGTACACAGTGGCCCTCCTCGAGTCCTCGACAATCTGCAAGTCTCGGGTAGTTCTTTGCTTTACTGTTCACTAGTTGTTTGTCATGTGCTTCTCAGGCCCTTGCGGTCGGTTCTATGTGCAGTCCTAGGTTGTTAGGGTTAAGCTTGTCTTTCGTGGCTTTCGGTCTTGTTTCGGTGCCGAACCTTGACTGTAATCTTTTATTATTTCCACTGTAAATATTATGGCTACGCCTATGGTTTGAGTTGCTCGGTCGTTTGGACAGTAAACGATGGAATTTGTACAGGGTTTCTTTTATATGCAAATATACTTTTCCTAGCAACGTATCTTGATAATATGGAATGTTAATTTCATGAATTTGATTGACTGTGCATTATGTTGCATACCTGGGTTCGGGCGTGTATGTTTGCTGTAGATTTCCACTTGTGTATTATTGTTTGCTGTAGATTTCCACTTGTGTATTATTGTCTTTCTTTCGCAACGCCTATAGCGTGCTCTGGTTGACAACCTAGCTTTACAAAGAATTATCACTGCACTATCACACAGTTGAACACAGTACATTTATCATTTGAATGTCAGTATGTCTTCTACTTTATTATCTCTGCTCCCTGCTTGCTTACACGAAGTCGGAACCCTCTCAATGAGTCATTCCGCCCTTTTTATAGTTCTGTTTACAGAGGTAGTTCTTATTACATAACTGCTGTTGGTTGTTAACTGACATATTCGGTTTCTATTTGGCAAGAATAAAACTATTCCTAATTTGTTACTGTTCCTAATTAAAAGTAAACTATAATATGATTGTTTTCCTCTGTTTCTGGTAATTAAAGAAAACATTACATAAGTAAATAAAGATAACAGTAAAAGAAAAATAACCAAGGCAGTGTTACTGCCCCATCCATCAAACCACGTTCCCAGTCCTCTTTGGAAACTTTGTCTGCCTTCCCTCTGTTCTTACCTTGTTGACCAGATGCTCCTGCATCAGGCTTCCGGGGTAAAAGAAAACTCATGGCTCCGTTCCATGAGCTCCTCCACTGAGTAACCTGCCTTTTGAATCTGCGCCGCGTCGAGCCAGGAGCTGTCCTCCATTGGACGACCTTTCCACTTGACGAGGTAACGCAGATATTCTTTTCTGCGCGTTCTTTTGGCTACCTCGGTGCTGAGGATCCCTTCAATTTCGTGGGTTCGGGCTGAAGGTAACTGTTTCTTCCAAGGATTGTTCTTTAACTGGGTGTCCCGTTCTGGCTGTACCGTACTACCATCTTCCGCCTGGGCATGATATGGGAACAGGTCTGCCACGTTGAATATAGGCGAAATGCCTATGTCCGGTGGCAGCTGAATCTCATACGCGTTTGCTCAAAACTTTCGTAGAATCTTGCATGGACCGATTTTCTTGTATTTTAACTTGTTGTAGGTGCCCTTAGGAAACCGTTCCCGGCGCAGGTGCGCAAGTACTTCGTCTCCAACATCAAACTGTACCTCTCGTCGTTTTGTGTCTGCGTGCTGTTTGTATTTCTGTGTGCTGTCCTGTAATCTCAACTTAACCTTTTCATGAAGTTCACTCATGGCTTCAGCAAAATCCTCTCCATCTGCACTTCTCCGTTCTAGCTGTCCCAAATCTCGTAGTTCGTGTACCCCTCGAGGATGCATTCCATATAAAATCTGAAATGGGCTAAATCCGGTGCTCCGATTGGGCGAATCGTTATATGCGAATTCTACCTGGGCAAGAGCTCGATCCCATAATCGTGAATTTTCTCCTGTCAAACTTCGTAATAAATTTCCCAAACTCCTGTTCACCACCTTTGTCTGCCCATCAGTCTGCGGGTGATACGCAGAACTGAAATTTAATTGCGTGCCCAACTTTTTCCACAGGGTGCGCCAAAAATGTCCTGTGAATTTCACATCCCTGTCTGAAATAATAGTCCTCGGTAAGCCACGTAATCTAACAACTTCCGTGAAAAATAAGTGTGCCACATTCGTGGCGTCACTAGTTTTCTGGCAAGGAATAAAATGAGCCATTTTTGAGAACCTGTCTACCACCACCATCACTGAATCATATCCCCGCTGCGTTCTAGGTAATCCTAGGACAAAATCAATGCTGACTGAATCCCACGGTCTACTTGGAACTGGTAGGGGTGTGTATAATCCAGTATTATGGCTGTGTCCTTTCACCAGTTGGCAGACTTTGCATCTGGTTACATATCTCTGTACATCCCGGTTCATCTTTGGCCAATAATAAAAATGTCCTAGCTGTTCCAACGTTTTATCGACGCCAAAATGTCCTGCTAAACCGCCACTGTGTTTCTCTTTTACTAAATTTTCCCTCATCGAACAATCCGGAATACATAGCTGTCCACCTCGAAATAATAATCCTTCCTGTAAATTAAAATCTAGCCATGGGCTTGTATTCCTTAAGACAGGATTTTGGCATGCCTCAAAAGCTTCCTTAAAATCCGCGTCCATCTGGTACAAATCCTTCAAATACTCAAATCCCATCACCTGTATGCCACTTTCCTGTAAGAGAAAGGCTCTTCTGCTTAAAGCATCCGCCACTTTGTTGGCTTGCCCACTTATGTGTTTTAGCACAAAAGTAAAGCTCTGTAAGTACTCGACCCACTTGGCATGCTTATGGTTCAATTTATGATGTTGTGTTACATATTGTAATGCTGAATTATCAGAGAACAAGACGAACTCATTGCCTAGTAGGTAGTGTCTCCAATGTTTTAAAGCTTGGACTACTGCATAGAACTATTTATCATATGACGAATACTTCTGCTGACTCTCATTTAGTTTTTCACTAAAAAACGCCACTGGTCTATCCTCTTGACTGAGCACAGCGCCTATAGCTGTCCCACTTGCATCGCAACGAACTTGAAAAGGTTTACTAAAATCGGGAAGTCGCAAGATCAGCCTCTCCGTTATTTTCCGCTTCAAAAGTTGGAAACTGTCTTCCGCCGCCTTGGTCCAACAAAAAGGTTGGCTGACCTTTTTGATGGTCTCTAGCATTGGTGCGCAGATCTCACTGAAATTCTTAATAAATTTTCGATAAAAAATTGCTAAACCGTGAAAGCTACGTACCTCAAACAAACTTGTAGGTGACGGCTTGCTGAAATCTTTTATGGGTCCATCTTTAACTCGTTCTCCGCAACTACAAATCCCAGATATATTAGCTCCTTCTATAAGAAAGTGCACTTCTTCAAATTGATCAGCAGCTTGTTCTGCTGTAGCTTTTCGAATACCCTTCGAATATGCTGAAGGTGTTCTCTTTTCGTCCTGCTGAAAATTAAAATATCGTCGAGATAGACTATTACAAATTTTCCAATAAATTCCTTTAACATTTCATTCATCAGTCTCATGAAAGTACTCGGAGCGTTACTCAATCCAAATGGCATGACCAGCCATTCGTACAGTCCTTCGTTGGTCTTGAAAGCTGTTTTCCATTCGTCTCCCTCTCTAATTATGATCTGATGGTATCCACTCTTCAGATCTATTTTCGTAAAATAAGCTGCCCCACTAAGACAGTCCATCATGTCGTCCATTCTAGGCAAAGGAAACCTGTATCGGATGGTGATTTTGTTTATAGCCCGCGAATCGGTACACATTCGCCATTCTCCACCTTTCTTGGGTGCTAGTACTGTTGGTACTGCACAGGGGCTCAGGCTTTCTCTGATTAATCCCTTATCCAACAACTCCTGTACTTGTTTGCGTACTTCTTCATTGTCCTTCGGACTCATCCTATACGCTGCCTTATTTGGCAAGCTTGATCCTGGTATAAAATCAATGTGATGGCTGATACTCCTTTTAGGAGGCAACTTATCAGGTAACTCATCAGCCGCAATTTCTTGGAACTCTCCCAATAGTTCCTGTATTTCCTTAGGCAGTTCTGATTTTTCCAAGTTTAGTAACACTGGTTTCATCCTCCTCACAACTGCAAAATTAACTTCATTTTCCTCTACCTATTTCACAAACTGTTTTCCTCCAATTAACAGTGCCTTTGTTCCACTTGATTCTACTGTTTCTTCTTCTTTGATGGGTACAAGTGTGTGTTTAACCCCATCCTTCATAAATTTATAGCAATTGGTCTTCCCATCGTGCGTCACCTTCCGATCATACTGCCATGGTCTTCCAAGCAGTATATGGCACACGTCCATTGGCATTATATCACAGATCACCATGTCATGATACTTGCCAATGTGAAACTCTACCTCGCATTGTTCATCAACTAACAGCTGGTGGCCTTTTTGTAGCCACGACACCTTGTATGGTGTGGGGTGCTTCAGCCTTTTCAACCCCAGTTTTTCCACCATCTCAGTGGCAACCAAGTTATCCGTGCTCCTGCTGTCTATTATCACTTTACAGCATTTTCTGTGCGATTTATAGACTATCCGAAATAGTGCCTTTCGCTATGTTGGTTCAACCAGCTCCTTGGTTGGTTTTAGCAACACTTTATTTAAAATCAACGCTTCTCCCATTTCCGCCATGTCTTCCACCTCCCGTGGTTGTGCTTCAGCTTCTTCAGGGTGTATCACAAATGTTCCCCTCTGTCCTGTCTGTTCAACTTCTGGACATTCAAAGGATCGATGCCCCCATTTATGGCACCTGTAGCACTGGACACTAGTCCCTCTTCCGCGGCCATTCCCTCGTCCTCGCTGATATGACCGACCTCCTCTGGTGTTGTCTCCTTTCTCTGTTGTCCCTGAAGTTTTAGAACTGCTGCCTTCTTCATTGTTCGCAACGGTCCTTCCTCTACCGTAGGACTGTCCTCGTCCTCTACCATTCCCTCTCCCTCTCCTGTTATTCTGTTTCCGATTGATTTTCTCTTCAGCCTTCACAACACTCTAAAAGGCTTCTTCAATACTTCGGGGAGAAAGAATGCTGATTTCATCCAGAATTTCCATCCTCAAGCCATTGACATACCTCGCTATTTTTTCTGGAGTTTCATCCATATAACTAGCACGTAGATTTACCCGGTAAAACTCTTCTGTATACTCTTTGACAGTCATACCCTTCTGTCTCAAATTCTGTACTCGACAACATAGTTCAACCTGGTAATCTTTCGGCAGAAATCTGCCTTTCAATTTTGCCACCATTCTTGACCATTTTCGTATGGGTAATTTGTTCAACCTTTTTCTGTCTGCTTGGACATTGTCCCACCACAAGACGGCATGTCCCTTTAACTGAGTAGCAGCGAACTTGACTCTCTTATCTTCCCTGACTTCCTCATTTTCGAAATATTTATCTAGTTCGCTTATCCAGTCCAATAGGATATTTGCAGACAGACTGCCATCGTAATTAGAAATCTCTGTTTTGGGTTTGCTGCTGGCCAATAAAATTGAACGCAGCAGTCTCAATTCTGGAGCTTCTTCATCTGACCCGTCTGTAGCAGCTACCGCTCCTTCCTCACTGTCATCTCCCAGTTCCAGGTCTCTTCGCCTACCCGCTTCCACTGCTTCCAAACGAGCTGTAAGAACTCTAACCTGCTCTCTCAATCCTTCATCTGCTCCTCGGCGTCCACCTCTTCCACGTCCTCGTCTTGGTGCTTGCACCTCTGCCATCTTCCTCTATATATATATATAAAAAAAAACTGCTCTGATACCACTTGATGGGGCCAGCCCACGTGATCCCAACGCGCTTCCGGTTGACGTGTTTTACACCGTGGCAAGGGTTATGATGGTTTCATTTATTGCTTGATTGTTTGTGCAATATGTGGAATCGGTACTTTGGAACTGTGGTTAATGAAGGTTGGTACCTCCGTCTCGTCTCCGTTCGACAGCTGGACTTCTCGAAAACCACACTAGGGTTTAGGGCTTTTACCTTGGTTCTCGACCCTTCGCGCTCATCTCACTTTGTCTGTTCGATTATTGTGTTATTTCATCGCTCTGCAACTGCGAGACCTTCGTGGCCGTTTGTGGTTTTCTGAATGGCTTGGCTCACTGGTTCGATGCCCTGTTATGTTTTCAACAATACTGTTGGTTTCTGTTCGGCCCTTCTGGTGTCAATGGTGCTTGCTCAGTTTATTGGTAAGTTTCGAAAATTCTGTTATGTAGCTAGGGTCTTTGTATTAGTTCTCAGCTCGTTTCCAGTTATTCTGGTTTGAAACCCTTGTTGGTCTTTCTGTTCGAGCGATTTTATGGTTGATTTTATTGGTTGGGGTTTGTCTCCTCGCTATCTGCTAATGCCTGCGTTTGCCTTCTTGTTCTCAACTGTCTGTAACTGTATTCCGCGTGTATACTCGTGCTCTTCTGCAATGATTTCTCGGTGACCCTGTTCCTGGTGGCCTGGTAACGATGCTCTCAAAGGACGACTTCACAAACCATACTGGTAAGCTTTTTCTCTATGTCAGAATGACTCATTCGCTCCTCCTTCTATTTCTTACGTTTCGACTCCTTCGTGGGCAGGTATTCTTTCTGGTTCAAATGGAAAGGTTGGCGTCGTGTACAGGTAAACCCACTTCGCATTCACGTCTGTGTTCAGGTTCCTTTGTTTATATTTGTTTACTTTATCTGTATGCTGACCTTCTAACACTCTTGTTCGTTGTCTTGCAGGGAGGACTGTGCACAGTGGCCCTCCTCGAGTCCTCGACAATCTGCAAGTCTCGGGTAGTTCTTTGCTTTACTGTTCGCTAGTTGTTTGTCATGTGCTTCTCAGGCCCTTGCGGTCGGTTCTATGTGCAGTCCTAGGTTGTTAGGGTTAAGCTTGTCTTTCGTGGCTTTCGGTCTTGTTTCGGTGCCGAACCTTGATTGTAATCTTTTATTATTTCCACTGTAAATATTATGGCTACGCCTGTGGTTTGAGTTGCTCGGTCGTTTGGACAGTAAACGATGGAATTTGTACAGGGTTTCTTTTATATGCAAATATACTTTTCCTAGCAACGTATCTTGATAATATGGAATGTTAATTTCATGAATTTGATTGACTGTGCATTATGTTACATACCTGGGTTCGGGCGTGTATGTTTGCTGTAGATTTCCACTTGTGTATTATTGTTTGCTGTAGATATCCACTTGTGTATTATTGTCTTTCTTTCGCAACGCCTGTAGCGTGCTCTGGTTGACAACCTAGCTTTACAAAGAATTATCACTGCACTATCACACAGTTGAACACAGTACATTTATCATTTGAATGTTCAGTATGTCTTCTACTTTATTATCTCTGCTCCCTGCTTGCTTACACGAAGTCAGAACCCTCTCAATGAGTCATTCCGCCCTTTTTATAGTTCTGTTTACAGAGGTAGTTCTTATTACATAACTGATGTTGGTTGTTAACTGACATATTCGGTTTCTATTTGGAAAGAATAAAACTATTCCTAATTTGTTATTGTTCCTAATTAAAGGTAAACTATAATATGATTGTTTTCCTCTGTTTCTGGTAATTAAAGAAAACATTACATAAGTAAATAAAGATAACAGTAAAAGAAAAATAACCAAGGCAATGTTACTGCCCCATCCATCAAACCATGTTCCCAGTCCTCTTTGGAAACTTTGTCTGCCTTCCCTCTATTCTTACCCTGTTGACCAGATGCTCCTGCATCAGGCTTCCGGGGTAAAAGAGAACTCATGGTTCCGTTCCATGAGCTCCTCCACTGAGTAACCTGCCTTTTGAATCTGCGCCGAGTCGAGCCAGGAGCTGTCCTCCATTGGACGGCCTTTCCACTTGACGAGGTAACGTAGATATTCTTTTCTGCGCATTCTTTTGGCTACCTGGGTGCTGAGGATCCCTTCAATTTCATGGGTCCGGGCTAAAGGTAACTATTTCTTCCAAGGATTGTTCTCTAACTAGGTGTCCCGTTCTCGCTGTACCGTACTACCATCTTCCTTCTGGGCATGATATGGGAACAGGTCTGCCACGTTGAATATAGGCGAAATGCCTATGTCCAGTGGCAGCTAAATCTCATATGCGTTTGCTAAAAACTTTCACAGAATCTTTCATGGACCGATTTTTTTGTATTTTAACTTGTTGTAGGTTCCCTTAGGAAACCGTTCCCGGTGCAGGTGCGCAAGTACTTCGTCTCCAACATCAAACTGTACCTCTCGTCGTTTTGTGTCTGCATGCTGTTTGTATTTCTGCGTGCTGTCCTGTAATCTCAACTTAACCTTTTCATGAAGTTCACTCATGGCTTCAGCAAAATCCTCCCCGTCTGCACTTCTCTGTTCTAGCTGTCCCAAATCTCGTAGTTCGTGTACCCCTCGAGGATGCATTCCATCTAAAATCTGAAATGGGCTAAATTTGGTGCTCCGATTGGGCGAATCATTATATGCGAATTCTGCCTGGGCAAGAGCTCGATCCCATAATCGTGAATTTTCTCCTGTCAAACTTCGTAATAAATTTCCCAAACTCCTGTTCACCACCTCTGTCTACCCATCAGTCTGCGGGTGATACGCAGAACTGAAATTTAATTGCGTGCCCAACTTTTTCCACAGGGTGCGCCAAAAATGTCCTGTGAATTTCACATCCCTGTCTGAAATAATAGTCCTCGGTAAGCCATGTAATCTAACAACTTCCGTGAAAAACAGGTGTGCCACATTTGTGGCGTCACTAGTTTTCCGGCAAGGAATAAAATGAGCCATTTTTTAGAACCTGTCTACCACCACCATGACTGAATCATATCCCTGCTGCGTTCTAGGTAATCCTAGGACAAAATCAATGCTGACTGAATCCCACGGTCTACTTGGAACTGGTAGGGGTGTGTATAATCCAGTATTCTCGCTGTGTCCTTTCGCCAGTTGGCAGACTTTGCATCTGGTTACATATCTCTGTACATCCCGGTTCATCTTTGGCCAATAATAAAAATGTCCTAGCTGTTCCAACGTTTTATCGACGCTAAAGTGTCCTGCTAAACCGCCACTGTGTTTCTCTTTTACTAAATTTTCCCTCATCGAACAATCCAGAATACATAGTTGTCCACCTCGAAATAATAATCCTTCCTGTAAATTAAAATCTAGCCATGGGCTTGTATTCCTTAAGACAGGATTTTGGCATGCCTCAAAAGCTTCCTTAAAATCTGCGTCCATCTGGTACAAATCCTTCAAATACTCAAATCCCATCACCTGTATGCCACTTTCCTATAAGAGCAAGGCTCTTCTTCTTAAAGCATCCGCCACTTTGTTGGCTTGCCCACTTATGTGTTTTAGCACAAAAGTAAAGCTCTGTAAGTACTCGACCCACTTGGCATGCTTATGGTTCAATTTATGATGCTGTGTTACATATTGTAATGTTGAATTATCAGAGAACAAGACGAACTCATTGCCTAGTAGGTAGTGTCTCCAATGTTTTAAAGCTTGGACTACTGCATAGAACTCTTTATCATATGACGAATACCTTTGCCGACTCTCATTTAGTTTTTCACTAAAAAACGCCACTGGTCTATCCTCTTGACTGAGCACAGCGCCTATAGCTGTCCCACTTGCATCGCAATGAACCTGAAAAGGTTTACTAAAATCGGGAAGTCGCAAGATCGGCCTCTCTGTTATTTTCCGCTTCAGAAGTTGGAAATTGTCTTCCGCCACCTTGGTCCAACATAAACTAAAAATAAAGAGAGATGTATAGAAAGAGATAACCCGTGCATAAAAGAATTCTACATACAAATTGAGAAGATGGGAGGAGTTTGGTATCTAATGACGGAAAAACATTATTCCCTATTTGTGCAACTTTTTTTTGCTCTGCATTCATGATTTCAACAAAAATTCTTTTTATTTTTCATTTCACTGAAAAAATTATTTATTATCTATGCCAACATTTTTTTTAGGCACAGGGTGAATCGGTAATTGCCAGACTTAATCTAAGGAAGACCCAGGATCAATTCTCGTAATTGCTAGTAGGGTAGGGGTTTTGAAATAGGGCAAGTGAGAATATTTATATTATATATTTTCAAATTGTGATTTCAAAGTTACGAAGAAAGCGTATTTGGTAACATCATATTCCGAGATATCAACACTTTTCATGTTCCAGTAACATCATGATTTTCTTTACTATTATTATTTTACACTTACTTTAATTAGTTAAATTTTGTTTCTTATTTTTTTTAGTAAGTTTTTTCATAAAATTTATTTCCCAATGGGGCATAATATATATATATTTTTAATCATTATTACGTTAATCTATTTTTTATTTTATTTTTAATGTATCTTTATATTTTAGGTCGAAATTCTATTCATTTTGCAAAAAAGATATACATCGAGAGTAACAAAAAATAGGTGGTCTCACCCAGGCCAGGTTTATTGACCATTGTTTGTAGCATGTGACAAAAATACGAAAAAGAGACTAAGGGCATCATCCATAAACAGGAAGGCCACAAACATCAAAAGACAAACAACACATAGAAAACACTTGAGGCATGCTAGTCATCCCATGTGATGGACGTTGGGTTATCTAGGGTTGTTCGAGGAGGCGGAAGGCAGAAGTTGCACTAGTCATGCCCTTCGAAGCACACCATCCATGTCTCCAAATTTTCCACATTTCTGGAAGATGGTTTTGGCCACCCCAGACCACCACCACACACTCTCTAACCTGAGACTAAAAGTAGTGCATCTTATCCAGGGTGGCTTCCAGCTCCGCATGCTCCTCCCTTCGGATTGTTTTACCCAACTCCACCCAATCTAACAAAGTTTGAATTATCTCGCGATAATTCTCCAGACAAGAGTGTTGAATTACCCATGGGTTGGGAGCTGAACGTCTACCAGGCCCCCAACTGACCTTACCACCACACCGCACACCACCACGTCACTAAGGTTGCTGAGACCAAGCTCCACGACATGTCGCCTCCTTGCTACTGTTACGACCACCAAACGCTCCAGCACCCATTTGCTAGGAGAAACTGATTGTCTTGCCACCACAGTGCATCCCAACTGCCGCCATTCCCAACTCCATATATTGAATTGGCTTGTCCCAGTCCCCGTTCCCCTCTGAGCTTGGCTTGGCTGGGACGAAGGAACGCCCACGCCGAGGGGAAGCCTACATGTTGAATAGACTAGCAACACCACTACCTATACCCGACCCAAGAGTGTTGGAGCCACTGACAACCTTCTGGGCTCGACTGACTGTAAATTGCTAAGATCACTTCACCTAGAGCCCAAACCTCTCGTCACCCAAACTACTCCACAGACAACAACACATAGCAACCTGACTATTGCCACTCCACCAATTGTGCACTCCAAGTTTCCAACCCTTCAAAGCATTAAAAGCGTGAGAAAATAGAGATAGAATGGATGGATTAATCTCACCCCTAGCCAAAGCTCTCCAAGGGGCCTATCGCAGACCACACGCGCATACTTCCATAGTAACCTTCAAGGAGGCAATTCCGCTATCCCCACAACACACAAGAAAACACTGACTAAAACACAAGGCACACCAATTCTCAGTCCAAACACTTGAGGCAAAGTATCCGACGCACAATTGTCGCCACCCCCAACAACACCACCAACTATACCACCTCTTGCAGCCTCCAACGGACCAACAACTTGCACCTTCTAAATTCAAACATAACTAGAAATACCAACTTAACCGAACCACCTTAGGCGACACTATGCATGTGCAGGAAAGCATTGGGTGTCGCCTTTAGAGAAGAACAATGATAAATTTACATTGCCAAGATTTGAAGGGGAAGCTTGACAACCACCACCCTGCTCTTAAAATCCACCACCATTGCTTTCGTTTTCTCACAGAAGACAAACCAAGAGCACAACATTGAACTGAAATGCCAACACAAAATCCATAGCAATGAGCCATCTCACCCCTTAGATCTTTCTCATCCACAATCGCCAAGACATTAAGATGTTTCACACAAGCACCTTTACACCCTCAAGTATGTTGGTTCAGATGAGACGACAGGGAGGTCAATCCTCCACTCACAAACCAGTTATTTGCAGTCATGGGGCTCAGTTTGCCACATGCTCCAAGATTCTCACTCCCATCGGGGAGCGTATCTTTACTTTAAATGTACAATAATAAGTTACAATATTTATATATTATTACTATACCATGTAAATAATAATATAGTTAAAAAAAACTTTAAATTTGATTTAAAAAAATGTAAATGAAAATCTTTTTGAACTGAAAAAATCTGGATAAAGGCAATTTAGTCTAGTATTTTAGCTTTTCCTAGTACAAAAATTGAAATAGTTTATGATAGGTATTTAACATTAATATTATGTATTTATATCAAAAATATGAACACAAAAAATAAATAATTTTTATATGGGATTTATTGGTATGAAATATATAAACTGTTTATTTTATTTCATTAAATTTGTTATCTTCCTGAGAAATGTTAAGTTTTAATCTTATTTGATTGAGTAAAATATGGACGTTGATTTGAGTGTACTTGCTAATTTCTATTTTAATTTGATTCATTGAAATTTAAGCATTAATTCAATGTAATTAGCTTAATAGTGTGCATTGGTTTAAGCATGTATTAATTTTATATGAACAACATGCATTACTATTAATTTTATATGAACAATATGCATTAGTTTCTATGTATATGCATTTATTTTATTGTTTCAACATTATATTTGTTATGTGTTCCATTGATTTCAATATTTACTTTTCTTCATAAAGGGATACACTTATAGTCGTTTCATGGTAATTCGAGTTACCAGGTCCTTTTATAACAAGTGCTGCATGCAGCCGGTAGTCCCTGCCGTAAGCGAATGGCCTCCCTCAAGCACAAATGAAGCCCTTTTTTGATTTGTGCACCATTTCTTGTGCTTTCGGCAAAGAAGCTAGCTGACATCAATTCATGTGGGTGTTGCGCATGACAATCATACTATCATAACGGTGCTTGAAAAAATCTTTTCCGGATAATATTTTACAGGCGTTGTGGATTGTTTTGCTTCTTTAACGATAGTTACACCAAGTATCAAATAGTTGCTTCTTTTCGTTTCATCCAAGATGGGACAACGACGGTAAGAGGAAACATAATGCACAAGTCGATCACTCGAAGAAGGTTGGAATTTTAATTTTATGTTAATGTAAATTCGATAACAATGATTATTTTTTAATACACTCGATTTTAGGTTTTGAATATTTTAGAAACGGTTAAATTTCTTTGTATTTATATATGTAATTTTTTTTTATAATAATTTCTTTGTATTTAGATATGTAATTTTTTTATAATAATGGATTGAAAGCAGTTATTTTCAAAAGAAGAAAAATAGGTCACTTGTCTAGTTCCATAGAAGAAAAAATAATATCAAAGTTAAAGTGATTACCTTCAACCTCAGAACAAAACATTTTCTAGATTGGGGAAGGTGTAAAATATGTCACGATTCTAAATATGACATTCTATTTATTTTAAATTTTCATTTGCAATTAAAACGAAAACTATTCTATATTCAATATGACCTAAAAAATTTATTTACAATTAAAAAAAACTATTCTATATTCAATATGACCTAATATATGATAAAAATTAAGCTTGTTTAGGAAAATAATCAATTATTAACTAACTTAGATCATAAAAAATGATATGTTTGGTTTTTATAATTATTTATTTCAGGAATCAGATATGATGTAAAAATCAAAAATACTTTTTTTTCTTCGAAAAATGCAAATATTAACATATTTCTTTCCATCATAAAGAAATAAAATTACTAACTTTTATATTAAAAATAGTTTTTTTATATGAACCTTATAATCTACAAAGTAGAAAATAATATGAATACAAATACAATTTTATTATTATTTGTGAAAATGTTTTTTCAAATTCAGAACATATGTGGTCTGATGTCTATAGATGTCTATGGATATGGGTGAACAATTTCAGGTTGTCGCACCCTCGCAGAACTGAAGAAGTTGTGTTGAAAATTCTCAGATAACAACTTTATATCTTGCAGATGGATTCACAACAAAAGAACATCGAAGCTAAAAGAGAAGTTAGGATATTTTAGTGAATGAGTTTTTCATATTTGCATTATGCCACTGCACTGCACCCAGACTTCCCTTAATCTTAACACGGCTATCTCAAGAGTTCACACAACTCTCTCTCACAGAAGAGCCTTAATCTCTCAACACCCAACTAACGATTTCTCATAGAAGAGCCTTAAGCTCGCAGCTCTCAACCAGGCAGCACTTGAACTTGGCTCCGATACCAAATCAGAGATCATGCATTAAAACACAAAACTCAGAACACTTACCTTCATTCGATGGCAAATAGGTATTTATACACAACAAAGAAACTTTTGGAGTCGGTGGGGCGGTAGCTTCTCCAGAAAACTTATTAATTTGTTAATGCTTCCCCCAAATTCTAGAAGCTACCTGCTGAATTCTCTAAAAGTATCCAGCTACTGCATTAATGGCAATGGTTGAAATTACCATTGTTTTCCAACAAAAAGTTCAAACTCCTTGCAACATAACTGAAAAACATGGCTCACAATAAAGCGTTGTAGCCTCCATGCCATGAACATTGATTTCGTTTTCCTTGCCGTGTCACTTTCGCACTGCTGCCTGCCCATAGGCGATGGCAACCAATATATGGATAGTTGTATGGCTGTAGGCTATTGCAACCAATATATATTGTTTTATCAATGAGGGGTGGCGTATGTTACTCATTTGATTTAATCAAATATGGAGTGAGACTATCAATCTAATTTAACCAAATATATTATCTAATCAAGTACGTGGAACGAAGTAATATATCTCATCCGTCTCATTTAACCAAATAGAGACCACATACATTATCTAACGAGTGGCATATGCTACCCTATAAAGTGATAACTCCATTTTGGGCCACCATAAAGCCATAGATTCAGAGTCACCAAAGATTCCATTATCATTCTTCTTGTTCCGTAATATTGCATGACGTGCAATAAGTACTTTAGCTACGTTGTGCGGTTAATAAAAAGGAAGGTTCAGAAAGAACGACCATTAATGGGAAAGGTGTCTATTAAAAATGTAATTTCACTTGCCGCGTAATTTATTGCCAGCAAAACCATTCAGGAAAACTGCCAATCTCCATCGGACCGCTTTTGGTCTCCAAGTGGTTTTCGTACACAAGGGCCTGAGAAAATATAGTGTTGACGCATGGCTCTCCCCATACGTCATCATCTCTGACAATCTCGGGACGTAAAGTTCGGTAACAAAGGGTCTCCCGATATTGTTGTGAACCGTTCGATTTCATGAGGGAAAATCAACGGTTGTCAGACTTCATCAAACCTGCAACAAATGAATTTGACGTGCCGTAAAAGATTTGAGTTTGACAGCCAGTGAAACATAAAGGCAATTTAAATGGGTTCGTAGAGTTTTGGTAAAAGCTTTAAATTTTAATGTTTTTATTTCCTACGGAGGTATGGCGAATTTATAATAGGTATGGGCATATCATATAGTTTTTAATTTTATTATTTTAAATTCACAGGTGTAAGTTTTTTGTTTTATTGAACAAGTAAAACACATTGTAATGTTTTTTTTGGTAAAATGTATTTTTGGGGAATGAAACGCACAACAGTGTGAAGAAGTGTATGTAGAAAAATACAGGGGAGCATGTAATGAAATAGGGGAAGCAATGTGCAGGTGAAAAACAAACACAACAGTGTGAATGTAAAAGTGAGCTTATGAAATGAACTGAAGTTTGCACAGCAGTGCGAGGGTGAAGGCAAAGAAAATTGAAGATTAAGTTTTGTAATATGCAAAGTGCATAATGTGATTTTATTTTTACAGCAGTATATGTAAAAGTTTGTTTTACAGCAGTAAATGTAAATGATATTTTCACACAGCGTAAAATCTCAGGAGGAGACAGAGTAACTTTTGTTGTTGAATTTCTTTTTGTGAATCCCTCTAAGTGAAAGGGGATGAATATGTATTAGTGATTTTTGTTTTAATGAATAGAAATCCTTTTCTGGGTACGTAATACTCTGTTCTTCAGTCATTTTTTTAAGCTTCCCTGTGCACAAAAGATCCTGTGGAGTAAAGGAAACAGAGCATTGCCTCTGTGTGTTTTATTTTTGTGTTTTTGGGATTTTACCAGAAAAATCCCCAACAGTGGTATCAGAGCAAGCTTAGGCTCTTTGAAGGTGACAAAGAAGTTGAAGGGAGGAGTCTTTTGTTGCAGCAGTAGATCTTCTCCAGCAGAGTGAAGGCTCAGTCAAGAAAATACTCAGGTATTTCACAAAGTTTTTTTATGTGTTACTGAAGAAGCAATCAGTTGTTTTAAAATACACAGTCAAGAAATTGAAGCATAACTAAGGATGCAAGGAATGGCTAGCACAAGCACTGGTATGGGTATGTTTAACACCCAACTCCCACAGTTTAATGGGAAAAACTATGACTATTGGGCAACAACCATGAGAGCCCTGTTTGTCTGTCAAGATTTATGGGAATTAGTTCAAGATGGTTTTGAAGAACCAGCAGATGAAAATGAGTTTAATAGATTAACTCAGGGAGAGAAAGATCTATTAAAGAGCAATAGGAAGAAGGACACAAAAGCCCTTGTATTTTTGTATCAAGCAGTGGACCAGAGTGTGTTTCCAAGGATAGCAGCAGCTAAGACATCCAAAGAAGCATGGCAAACCCTCAAGACAGCTTATCAAGGCATGGAGAAAGTGAAGACAACAAAACTATAGTTGCTGAGGAGAGATTTTGAGAATCTGTGCATGAAGGAGTCAGACAACATTGACTCATTCTTCACACATGTAATTGGTCTAATCACACAGATGAGGACTCATGAAGAAACCATTGAAAAAAGGAGGATTGTGGAGAAAATATTGAGGGTCTTACCCTCAAAGTTTGATGCTATTGTCACCACCATTGAAGAGACAAAGGATCTCTCAAACTTTTCAGTTGATGAGCTACATGCATCACTGATAACACATGAGCAGAGATTGAGTAGGAATGAAAACTCATCTCTAGAGCAAGCCTTTAAGACCCAGATGTCCTTTGGAAGAGGAAGAGGTCAAGGCAGAGGAAACAAGAGAGGAAGAGATAGAAGCCAGAACAGAGGTGGAAGAATAGTCCAGCAAATTCTCAAGGAAGAGGCAGCAATTCAAATCAGAACCAAGGCCAAGGCAGCAGCCAACAAAGAGAAAAACATCATGCTCAAGGACAAAGGTATGAAAAATCCAATGTCCAATGCTATTATTGTAAAAAATATGGGCATTATGCCAGTGAATGTAGGAAGAAGCAGCATGATATGAGTAATAGACAAAATGTAAATGTTACTAGAGAAAACATCAACCAAAATAATGTGTTGTTAGCTTGTAACATGGCTGAAACAAATAGTGAAGACATATGGTTTTTAGACTCAAGTTGCAGCAACCATATGACAGGAAATATAGCTCTCTTTTCTGCCCTAGATAAAAATATGAAATCAGAAGTCACACTAGGAACTAATAGCAAAGTTTCAGTTATGGGAAAAGGGGAGGTAAAAATATTTACAAAGTAAGGAGAAAGGAAAACCATAGCAGATGTCTATTATGTCCCCGGAATGAGATGTAACCTCTTGAGTATTGGACAGCTTGTTCAAAAGGGTTACAATGTTTTCTTTGTGAATGATGTGTGTACCATCATGGATATAGCACCCAGCAAGCGATGCATTGCTGAAGTGAAGATGACAAGGAACAGGATGTTCCCTCTCAGGATCAGGGCAGATTTGAAAAACAAAAATGAAATTGCAGCAGTTACCCAAGAGGCCTTCCAAAGCGTGCCAAAGGATGAAAATTGGTTGTGGCACTTGAGATTTGGACATCTCAATTTTGGAGTCTAAACTTGTTAAGCAGAAAAGGAATGGTGAAAGGATTACCATTGATAGAGAAACCGGACAGCCTATGTGAAGGTTGCATTTTGGGGAAACAACATAGAGAAAGTTTTCCATCAGGTAAAAGCATAAGGGCAAAGGCACCCTTAGCGATCATCCACTTAGATTTATGTCGACCGATGCAAGCTCCATCATTAGCAGGCAGCCAATATTTTCTAACGTTTATTGATGATTTTACAAGAAAAACTTGGGTTTATTTCTTAAGAATAAAAGTGAAGTGTTTGAGAAATTCCGAAATTTCAAGGCACTTGTGGAAAACCAAAGCGGGCTGCACATTAAAGTTTTGAGAACTGATAGAGGATGTGAGTATATCTCCAAGGAGTTTCTATGATTTTGTAGAGAAAATGGAATTAATAAGCAATTTATAGCAAGGTACACTCCGCAGCAAAATGGAGTTGCCGAGAGGAAAAACAGGACAATCATGGATATGGCAAGGAGCATGTTGAAGGCAAAGCATTTGCCAAATGATTATTGGGTTGAAGCTGTACATTGTGCAGTGTATATTTTGAATAGGTGTCCTACAAAAGTAGTGATGAACAAGGTGCCGGAAGAAGCGTGGAGTGGGAGAAAGGTCACTCACATGAGAGTTTTTGGATGTGTGGCCTATGCACACATTCCAGATCAGCTAAGGAGGAAGTTGGACAGCAAAGGGGAGAAATGTATCTTCATTGGATACAATGAGGAATCCAAAGCCTACAGGTTGTATATCCCATCTACCAAGAAGTTTTTCGTCAGCAGGGATGTTCAATTCATTGAAGAGGAAGCTTGGGATGGAAGCATAGAGAAAACAGTGAATGTTAAAAACTGTTTGTCTCATGATG
>APFE031126452.1:4213-137216 GCA_000404065.3 Pinus taeda
ATTTTAGTTGGCGAACTTTATTCGAATTTCATGGTCGCCGAACTCGAACTCGAACTCGAACCTGGTGACTTAGGTTATGAGTAGGTAGCACTTTTACTGACTTGCCTGCAGCTGCATGAGTTCCTTCTAAACCTGATGAATGTGTCAAATATTTTGACTTTCATGAGTAACTCATTAAAGCTACAACTATGTTAATTCTTACTCATGCCATTGCACAATTTATAGATAATTTTATTTAGTATAACTTTGAATCATTCATAGTGAGCCGACCATTAGGCGGTAGGCCTAATCTGAAGCCTAAGAAGGCTCCTTGCGAACTTCATTTGCGAGTTCCAACATGGCATCAAGTAAACCATAATAATTATTAATTTATTGGTTGTTGCTAATCTCCAAGTAGGCGATTGATGTGATATCTGGGCAGTGGGCAATGATCTCATTGATCAACCGTTTGTGTCCAAGGCATACAATCGTTTGAGTCTCAAACTGTTTTGTGTATACAGGCCGAGACCTATAAAAGCCAATAAAAAAGAATCTCTGCTATGCAAGGTTACAATAACTTAATACTAAATAGTTACCTGGTGGACCAGTGGTTGATTCTCCTTGCTGAGAGTCTACTCCTTGCTACAACAGCACAAATCAATTGCCAAATGAAACTATTAATGAGCAAACACGCCCTTTTCATACCCGCGCTGAGCTTAGCGACTCTTGGAAACAGGACACGATTCCCAAAATCGCAACACGCTTTTCAAAATCGTGACACGACCTCGGATTCGACGTGTCATAAGATTTGGACACGAATCTGTACCGAATCGTGTCGGATTCGCTGGATTCGGGATTCGAGGGGCCTCTAGGGCGAATCCGGTAATCTAGTCCAAAACAAATGGCTGTGTGAAATCTGGCAATGCAAGCATTGGGCAGCTGCTCATAACCTCCTTGATCCCGTCAAAGGCTCGCTACGCCATATCTATCCAACTGAAATCCCCCTTCCTCGTCAAATCTATCAGCGGTGCAACAAGCTGTGAGAAACTCTTGACGAACTTCCGGTAGTAAGTACAAATGCCAATGAATCCCTGGAGTTCTGTCACGTTCCTCGACTTTGGCCACTCTCTAATGGCCCCGATCTTCTCCTCGTGGACTCTCACTCCGTCCACCCCTATGATGTGCCCCAAATACAACATCTATGTCAACCCAAACTCACACTTGGAGAGTTTGGCATAGAACTGTTGCTCCTGCAAGATACGCAACACTGTCTCAATGTGCTGGAGATGCTCCTCCCAAGTCCTGTTGTAAATGAAAATGTCATCAAAGAATACCAACACAAAATTCCTCAAGTGACTGCGAAAGATGTGATTCATGCAGGACTGAAATGTGGCGGGGGTGTTAGTTAGCCCAAAGGGCATCACCAAGAACTCAAAGTGCCCTTAGTGACACCTGAAGGCGGTCTTGGGAATGTCCTACTCCCTCACGCGAATCTGATGGTACCCAGATATCAAATCAATCTTTGAGAAGAATTGTGCTCCTCTCAACTCATCCATCAACTCGTCGATCCTGGGTATGGGGTACCTGTTCTTCAGTGTCTTCTTGTTCAGGGCCCTGTAGTTAATGCACATCCTCAATGTGTCGTCCTTCTTCTTCACCAACACAACGGAAGAAGCAAAAGGACTCGTGCTTGGCCGAATGTGCCCAAGAGCCAGCAACTCCTGAATGGCCCGCTCAATCTCATCCTGATAGGCCTTGGGATGCCTATAGGGGGTAGTGATCACTGCCTGTATACCCTGCTCAAGCTCAATGGTGTGCTCAAACCTCCGGTCCGGTGGCTGTCCTGGCAGAATCTCCCCAAACACTATGGCATACCGGTCAAGGATGGACTGTATCTTTCGATGTACTGTCTGCCCTGTAGTCCCTGCCTCTGATGCACGCAGCTCCACTGCCCACTCTACATCTCCCTTCTGGAAGACTGCCTCCATCCGATGAGCCGAAATAGTCTGAGGCGGATATATGTGTTGTCCCCGTATCTTCTCATGCCTCCCTGTCTTCTCATCATCCCACTCCATCTCTAGGGTCTTCCAATCTATCGTAACTTTCCCTAGAGTGATGAGCCACTGAACACCCAGTATCATGTTGGTGTCCGGAATATCGACCACGAAAAAGTGGTCAGTCAATGTGTAGGTCCCATCGTCACTAATAGCTCTGGAACATAACTAGCACACATCATGGTCTGATCTCCTAGGACCAGGACTAAAAACCCATCGAAGCACTCTGTCTGTATACCTCTCTGCTCAACCATCTATGCACCGATGAAGTTGTGGGTTGCCCCACTGTCAACCAAAACTGATACTCGTTGGCCACGTACTGTCCCCCGTTCAGATACTTGGGAACTCCTAGCAATGCTACAAGGGCCCCTCCGGTAGGTGCAAAAGATGCACCACCTGCTGCTGGCGGTGGAGGTGGCAAAGGTCCCTGCACGACATGACTATCTCCTGCCTCCACATCATCCTCATCATCCTCTTCCCCACTACTCTCGGAGAAGACCTCAATAAAATGTGCTCTGCCAGCAGCACATCTATGTCTTGGTGCCCATGGCTCCTGATAGGTGAAGCACAACCGCTTCTTCTTCAGCTCTCTCCTGGCATCATCGTCAATCTGTACTCGTCCTGGATTCCCCTCTGGAGGTGGAATCCTCACATCTTTCCCCTTAGACTGGAAAGTCTATCTCTCGGGGTAAGGTGTCCGGGTCCTGGGTAAGACATCTTGTAAGTCCCGAGTCTTGCTAACAGCGTCCTGGAGTGTAGCTGGTTTAGTGGACCGGACTAAACCCTGAAGTGGCTCTGCTAACCCCTCAACATACGTATAGATCCTCTGTGCCGTGGATAGATCTGGCACCATCACTGAGACCCTCGAGAACTCTGCAATGTAGGTCTCTGGGCTCCCTGTCTGTTTGAGCCTCGTCAGCTCAACAAAACGCTGCTTTGGATCCCTCTGATCAAATCGCTCCATCAATCTCCTGGTGAACTCGGCATATGTCGTCACAGTGGAGTGTCCAAGTGTAACCATCCCATGGAACCACCAATCCTGGGCGTCACCATCCAAATGTAATGTTGACACCTTTATGGCCTCTGTCTCTGACATCTGGTTACGCTGGAAGTAAATGTCCAGCTTCTACACCCAAGACTTTGCCGAACTGTTTGATGACCCATCAAACGTAGGCAAGTGGAATCTACTAGCTGCACGGTGGGTGTCACCATCATGATAATGTCGGTATCCTCTGTGATGGTCGCGGGGTCTACTATCCCGCTGGAGCTTAACAAAGTCTCTAAATGAGAGAGCCTCCCTGAAATCCTGCCCACAGGCCTAGTACTCTGCAAAATAATAGCCCATATGACCGGGCTTTGTCTCCTGCTAGGCTCCGGCCCCTGTGTCTGCTCCTAAGAAAGTGGGCACGGTAGAGCGTGTAGGGGCGTGTGAGGCCACCTGCTGAGTAGTATCACGCTGCTCTAGCAAATGGTGGGATGCACCTGATCCCTCATCAACCTAGAAGACCCGTGGGCTCTCACATTGTCTAGCCTCTACTGCTGTGAATCTCTGCCCCATCACCTCAATCTGCCTTGACAGATCCTGCACTGATTTGAGGAGCATATCCGCAAATCTCTTCCCGACCTCGTCTGCCATCTGCCCTGCGTCCACCACAGGCTCTTTCTGTTCTACGTCCACCACAGACTCCTCCTGTTTTGCGTCCACCACAGGAACACAGTCTCCCTCTCCGTAGGTATTCTCCAACCTACGCCCAGTGTCTCTGTATCTCCTACCTCTGTAACAGATGTAGGGTTTTTCCCCCGGTGTCATAGATTGCTAGTTCCACAAGCTGAGCCAGATCTATGCTCTGATACCACGGTAATATCCCGTTTCAGAGATATTCTCCAAAACCTAGTAAACTCCCACCAAATACGTACAAATGATATAATAACTGGGAAACTCAAAATGATAAAAATAACAGTGGTGCAATATATAATAATATAAACATGCAATATAAGTAGATACTCAAGAAATGCAGAGAGAAATGCTAAGCCATTTTATTATACTGAGCAATAGAATGAGTACAGGAGGTGATCAAAAAGATGGCACCTCAACTTGCACAAGGCAAGTGAAAAAATACACTCAGAATAACAAAGAATGGCCTCTCTCAGAACTACGTGGAAGCTGCTGGAGAATTGTCATGTTGTTGCTGCTGCTGGAAATCAAATGAGGATTTGGGGCTGTTCCCCTCCTCGGAAAATGCTGAAACTCTGGAATCAAATTCTACTCAAGAAACCTAGAAAAACTCATAAAGCTTTCCTGGGATAGCCGACCCCCGAAAATCACCCCCTTGGGGTTCTGCGTAGTCCCTCAATCCTCTGTGCTGCCACTGAATGAAACCCTCTAGAAATCTGCTTGGAACCTCTGCCAAAACTCTCCAATATGCAAGGGCTGATCCCCTGCTCAATCTCCCAGCACAAATCCCACTGCAAACCCTCAATCCAAAACTCCTGCTAGAAAGAACTGCGTCATCCCTCTCAAGATTTCGCAATCATCTACAGTGCTCAATCCTCCTGCCAACTACCAACAAAACTGCTGCAAAAATACTGATGGAACTACCTTGCCCGAGCAGGCACTCGAAGTCCCTCGAGGCTAAGGGTGAGATCTCCGAACAGAGACACTCAATGCACTAAACAGTGCTGCAGACTAGCTAAACAGCCAACGTGCTCAGAAGTCAAAATGACTAGCTCAAATGCACATAACTGAATACCAAAATGAGGAAGCTCCTCTCTGCTTTATAGCCTTTGCCTCTCTCAATGCCAAGGCCCACCTTCTCCAGTGTAATTCCCCTCTTGCCATGTGTTCCTTCCCTTCTGCGCAGTCCCTCCAAGTGTTTGTGTGGGCTCCATATCTGCGTCCCCCTTTGGCCCCCTTGGCTCCCCTTTAAGTCACAACGTTGTGCTACTAGGAAGTGACTTTTATTCTATAGGTGAGTCATGTCCCCTTTCCCTCACCTTTTTATTCATAAATAACTATAGAAGGCAAAAATAAGCAAAATCGAATATTCCAATTAGCCACGGCTAATTAGGAATATTACAAAACTGGCCCTCCCGGCCCATTTGTGGAGTCCTGTGAATCATCACACCTCAACATGCATCCAATGCATTAACCATACCATCTTAGCATCATAGAAAATAATCCACATGCCAAGTCATGCATGTCATCAAGAAAACATTCATTATTGTTAATCGCAACATTAGGAGTAATAACGCACTGCATGCTTATGCATGTTATAAATTTGTATGCAACATGCTTCAGTTATACCATCAACATAATTATATCAAAGACATATCATGACTTCACATAAATGAACCACATGTCAATAAACCTCATATTACAGCATCATAACTCTTATGCCACGTTATGCATATCATATCCATCATGAGTATTCAACATTAAATACTTATCATCACGTGGTAAATGAATATGTCTTGACATAATGTGATAATACTTATGCATATCGCTATCATCGTATGGATACTATAAGAACCATATGTACATCATTAAATTCCTACCATAATATCATGAAACATCGTCAATATGTTTTCATCAAGTTTTCAATTACTTTTCAATAATCATTTCCACTTCTTTCTACTAGGTACTTGATCATTTACACCAACGGTATAATCATCTAAATACATCGTTAAATTTTACATGAGCCTCATTAGCTTGAGTCTTAAGCTCTCATCATATATTCTTCCTTCTCCAAGGAAATTTTGGTGAGATTCATTGTTTAAGATATTACTAGTTATACCATTTAAATCATCTATCTCAAAATTAAAATCCCTTGATTTTACATCCATTTACCCTTTGGCTTACTGATTCCAATACAGCGCTATGCAATTGCATATAAACATTATTTCATCATGATTTAATTTTATATCATGCTTAATTTACTTGCATGAGGATTTGTTGATCCATGTTGACTTATTTAACAATTAGCACTTCATCCACAGAAATATTTTCTTATCTCGTCGAGTTTGTCAAGTTCATATCTCAATACCATTTGATTGTTTTATCATAAAAGACTCTTTCTTATTAAATAGTATCATTATTTTAGATTTTGAAACAGTTGGAAACACTACTACCATCATTGTCCATGAAAAATTTAAATGTGAGGTGTTATGTGGAAACAACCTCTTTAACGTTATGGGAAGTCCTACTCATGAAATAATGAGTGAAAATTAGTCAAGTACAACCTCTATTAATTGACTTTCACTTCTTTTGTCACTATGTACACAATCCTTCTCAAGGTATCCTTATAGAATTTCTAGCAACATTAAGATAGCTACCAAGTATAATCCGCTTATCAATATAATAAAATCTCCTGATCCTTCATCTTGTTATCCATAATTCATTCATCTAGTTAATCACATATGGAAAACTTTATAATGTGGCTCTCCCATTGTTATAGATGTTGTTATGCACACAACTGATCTTCTCCAATCATTCTATTTTATCATACCTTACTGGTTCCTTAAATATACCTTCATTATTACCATGATTTTTCAACTTCACTAGTTGACTGCCAATATTTTCTTCTTTATGTGCATCATCCTTAGATAGACCTTATAGTGATACCTTTAGAGTACCAAGTTATGATTATACCACACTCTTACATTATGTTCTAAAATAGGTTGTCTCTTCTTGCTGATTTCTTATCCTTGTTGCAATACTTCTTCTCTACCACCTTAATCATCTGATCCATGTTGGCCATAATGACATGAACTATCATTAGTTATCATCCTTTAAAAATTGCAAGTTTCTCCTTTCCATTTCTCCATAGACAACTTTATCCACTATATGCAATTAACCTTGAATTACGAAACCTCATGTAACATTATATTCAACATCTAAACTGAAATCTAACTCTATACGATTTGTCTCTGAGACTAAAATATACCATCCTGTGGTTTATATATATATATATATATACTGCAAACCCAACTGATTCACTCAAGAATGAAGGGGACTTCAATGGTAGCTTGATGATGTTTAATATACAAATGATATGAGTAGTAAATGAGCAGATAAATGTAATCTGAATAGCAATTGCAATGCAAAATTACTTTTATTAGAAGATCATATTGAGAGAGTTGTGTTCTTGCAATAATAGACAAGAGAAATGCCAAGAAACTGCTACGCTAAAGGACAATCGGAACAACAATCCAACCCAAATAATTAATGAATAGTATGATCAACATTCAAGGAATGTTATCTCTATGTTTTTTAGATCAGATTGAACAATAAAATAATGAACAAATGCAAGTGAACAATGATCATCTAAAGGTAATAAGATATCAGAGTTTATCCATTGTGAATTGGAATAGATTTCACTATTTTAAAGCACTTTAATTGGTGACAAATTTCAATTATCCAAATACTTTAAGTGCTATGTAAACTGTGTTGTAAAATGAACCGGTGGTGAGTAGTTACACCAGCATTAAAGATTTGTTACAAAAACATGCCAGTATCAATAGTGCGATCTTTCAGAGAATTATACATCGTCTATTATGGGTAGATTATCACCATCAAGATTATAAGATTATATATTTTTCCAATGAATCAGTGAGTCATAATAAAACTATATCTTTAATTATGTAATGAGAGCAAAGAACCACAGAGGAAAGGACCGGTATCCATACCAAATAATCTGTTGTCTATAATGATGCATGAGAAAACCAATGAGGAACTAATGAGTGCACCAAACTTTAACTTACACTTACAGTTGATCCTCCAAAACAAATGGTGATACCCCTAGAATTTCAGGGCTTACTTCTATAATTTAATATCAAACTTTTGTAATGATTCTAAAGAAATAAGTTGGTTGTAGCTAGTTTAACAAGTATATCAGTCTACCAAAGCCAGATCAGTTATCAAAATGTGATGAAAAAAAGAAAGTTGATGAACTGTAAAAGAAAAGAAGGTTGAAATAAAAACACTATTGTAACTCAAGATTCATCACTGAAGAAGCATAAAATAAGAACCAATATACTCAATAATAGTTATTATCAAAGTCTAATAAGGTTAATAAGTTTTCCTTATTATCAGAGTTTATGAGTTTAATAAGATATATTTTTATCATAAATTATCAATAATCACAATACTTAAACCATATATTTCAATAATTAAACCATAAATTATCAACAAAAACAAATTTTGTAGTATAAAACCATGGAAAACATGAGTTGGAAGATAATGATGTCAGAATAAAACTTAGAGAATCGTCTCAATGTAAAATCCAAATTCGAATGACTAAAGCTTAAGAATATTAGTGGCATATTTATTCATCATTATATGTCACACCAATATTAATTCTACATATTTCATGATTTTTAAGGATAAAGATAAACTGAAATTTTGTGTTGTAGAGTGAAATATTTAAGTATCTGTTTAAGCAATCATAACTTATGTTAGAAGAATTAAATGGACTGTTTTTAACAAAATAAATCGTTAAACAAATTTATTGAATGTATCTAGAGATTCTTATGGCCATTAAATGATGACTGTAAGGAAATTTAATAAATCAAACAACGAAACAAATATTTCACACCATAAACAAGAAGAGACACCGCCACTCGACCTAGAACCGGATCGGATCACTGGAAAGGTTATCCCTCCCCAAAACACAAAATAAAATCATTTTATTAATAAGATGGCCCGCCTGCAAGCACACCCGCAAAGGCAACACCATATCAAAACTCTTAAATTACAATACATTCTAGCCATAATGATTTCCTGGATAAGACAAAATTCCCTGCATGTGTACAGAATCCCAACCCCCAATCAGCATTTCACATTATTCAGTTAGATTGTAAGCTTGCGGCCATGGCTATGCGCATTCCGGCAAATTCCATTGTTCCATTTGACAACAATGTCGAGAAATCTGCACACACTAAACAAAGCAGACTACAATGACAATATAAAAGATATTAAAAGCAAGAACCATGCCTTTTCTTTATTTCCCATTTTTATTTTGATTAATTATTTACTACATATATTAATTAGGATGATATTCATAGTCATGTGTATTTTCAATTTGAAAGTGTTTTAGATGGATAATAAAATGCATTTAATCATTATCCATTTTTAAATTCTGACCAACCAACCTAACCACCTCCATTCCCAGTTGTTGACTCCATTGTTCGAGCTGGAATGTTCATGGAAGTTCTGCTCACGGTCCTGTAAGTAATTCTTCGTAAATATGCAGTGTACAAGTAATGATAATAGAGAGAAACGAAAAATGAATAGATTACTTACTTCTTGAAAATAGGTTGAGAAATTTAGTTGATTGGAAATTCGGTTCAGGGTTAAAAATGAGTTAAAATATTTGCAGGAGGGGAGCTGTGAATAATTTGATGAATTAATAACATGAAGAACATTATGTACGGTAATAAGAGCTTGTTGCGTAAATGGAATGGCGATATTAAGAGAGCACTAGTGCTTCTGTGCTAATCAGCAGAGGTCCAGCTAGGACGTCAAAACATTGAAGTCTTCATATGCATCCGCTCGCGGTTTCCTGATCTTGCATTAACGTGGGTGAACCTGGGCCTCAATTTGGGTCTATTGTGCGGTGAGAGAACCGACCCAGATTTAAAGAGAAAAAGGAACCAGGCATAAAATAACCAAATAATTGAAATTATTCATATTCTCTGAGTAAAGAGCGTCTCCTATGCATTGAATTCTGAGACGAAAACTCAACAAGAATCATATATTTAATGTGATTAATTCACCTTTCAGATATTGTGAACACTGAATGTACAAAGCTTTTTGGTACCATATTGTTATAGATTTTCATTAAAAAATTGTGTCAACAATGGCAATGCAGCCATGGCTGAGGAAGCCAAAGATTTGGAAATAAATTGAGAGGGTCAATTAGAAAAACGCAGTAGAAAGAAAAGATGTTGATGAGCGGAAAATTGTAAACGTCAAACCAATGCTCCAATTCATTCGTAAATTAAAAAAAACCTCTTACGATTCTATGTTTTGGTCTTCTACGTTTTATATTTTGGCTTTACACATTCTCTTTCTCTTTCAGATTCCATAATTTAATAGAGGAAATGGCTTCTGAAGGAATATGACTAAGTATGAAAGAAGGTAATCTTTGTATAACTTTGGCTAATCCTGCTCCCGTCTTACAATTAATGCTCATAAACCCAGTTCCAATTTAAGTGAATAAATTTTATTTGAGAATATCCAAATGCAATTTCTAAGTTTAGAATCCACCAAAGTTTGAAGATTGTAAAAACGCCCAAAAATGGAACACGCTGAAGCGTTTGTTTGCTCAGAGACTTGAGGTTATGATTGATTTGGTTGAAGAATCACATGATAACCTAATCCTCATGGTGATTTAGGAAGAAATTTAGAATAATTTCTGAAAAGTTTTAAATCTACAAAACAAATTGATACAATAAATGTTATTGACGATAACAACACAAGAAAGAAGACATTGAGAAAGAATGGTTGACCGGTTGTTCAACAGCGAATCTGGAACCCTAATTGACTAAATATGTAGACAAAAATCCCCTGCAATCTCGAAATGATAAAAAATTAGATGTATTGATAAAACATAAGATGAAAATACAGGGGAGAACCTACAAAATCTGTAGGAGTGCAGAATACTGAAATACTACGTAATGAAAGCAAAAATTCAAGGAAGAAGGTTACCTTAGAAGTATCGCTCCATAGCAAATACTTGGTGGAACCACCATAATTATTTTAAAGGCATGGTTGGACCTCCTAAAATCCCGTGGCACACCAGATCATCGGATCCACCCTAAATCCAATTGACAAGGTAGAAGAGGGGCCTTGCAATGCATTGATAATATTCATATGATGGCAAAATCATTGTTGATGTTTATTAATTTTTAATTGGTAAGCAATCCCCCCTTTCTTAAATCTAATAATGCCAGAGATCTTGAAATACAAAGTTGCTATTTTCTTGAAGCACATATCTCTCAATGCAGAGGTACAGAGATCAAATTCATATTACTAAAAAACAAACGGGTTAATGTGTTAATACGAAAGTTGAGTTTCATGCTCCACATATCAAACAAAAACTTTTACCTAAAAAAGTAGCGAAATACTTTTACCTATATAAAAAAAAATTAAAAAAATTCCAATGCCAGAGGATTCCCTTACAAGTACTAGAAAAATACCTTTAACTTTATAAACAACATTCCCATATCAGCGAACCAGTAAAGATATGTGGAGGAGCTATAGAAAGAGAGGAAAAAGAGATTAGAATAATCACAATGAATAGCCAGAAGCCTTAAACCAAGAATGATTTTCGTATCAGCCAGTGCACATTGGGTTAAGAATGTAAATAATATGTAGCCTCCCGAAAGTAAGCATCCTGTATTATCTTCAAAACAAGTCAAGTTAAAATCCCAACAAGATAAAAAATTAATAACAAATAAAAAAAAAAAATTAAGATGCCCATAGGCCTAAGGGTTGAACCTTGCTTTGATACCATATGTAACAGTGCAAAGTAAATATAAAGTTAATTTCCTAATTAAAAATCATAATCAAACAAATAAGCACATACCTATATTACTTGTGATCGAATTTTGCCAGATGACAACAAAGTTTTGGGGACGACTCTCTACCCAACCGTAGGCTCAATTGTGCAAGGATTTGCCACAACTGGCCACCCCCAAGCCCTCAATCAACGTACCACTGCCAATGACTCCTATGTCTTAGAACACCATTCTCCCAAGAGAATGAAAGATAGAATCTCTGAAAGATGGAATGCCTCCCATCCTCCTCACCATCTAATAAATAGAGCAAACATTGGATGAGAAACCACATGCACACACTCCATGTGTCTACATGCGACTTTTGATTTTTAGCTTTCTTTACTTTTCTTTTCATTTTTTTAGCTTTCTTGTTTTATCTTCTTCTTTTTGATAGCTTTCCTAATTTTTTTATTGTTTTCTTTGTTTTATTTCTATTTATTCTTATTTAGAGCTTTAGTATAGTTATTACTATTTTTATTTTTTATCATTTTTACTTATTTTCTTGTATATATTTTAAATATCATTTATTTTGATTTATTTTTATTATTAAGTGATTTATTATTATATTTATATTATTATTTATTATTTTGTATTATTGACTATTTTATTATATTATTATTTATTATTTTTATTATTTATTATTTATTATTAAGGGGAGGGATATTACATACAAGGACTATAGATTCATCAGGATCCTCTTATCTCCACCATAGTTAAGCTATAAATAGAAGAACAATTGCCATTTTAAAGGTTCTGACTTTTACTAAGGCTGATAGAATATGTTCTTATCTATGTATGGTGTAATACCTAAATAGCGTGATCCAATGTTACTTGGGAGCGGGAGCGAAAACGAGAGCGGGAGTGACATTTTCAAAAGCTCCCGGTTTGGGTGCGAATCCCAGAGCGATTTTTTAAAACTATATATATATATATATATATATATAATATATATTATATATTATTATTTTTTAATTTTTGATATACATAATATGTCAACAAAAAACATGTAGAAATGATGATTAGATATAAACAAAAAAAAAAAAAAAAAAACATAGATTGATCATTGAAACCATATCACATCAATCATCTAGAAGTTATAATCTTCATCAACCATGTCCACAAGTTAGTAAAATACATATTCCAACTGCAACATATTGAGTCTCATGAATCATGATTCATCAAATTCAATTTTAAAGTTTCAACTTCAAGCTTTCAAAATTGAAAATTCAATATATAACATTTATCATCATTGATCACAAAAGTTGTACTTGTAAGCTAAGTTTAACCATTACAAGAAATAATATCTTAGATATTTCTAAGTCCTAACTTCTAACTGTTAACATGAAATAAAATGTTATAAAATGAAACATGAATAATGAAATGAAATGAAACAACTTTAGTCTTTCACGAAGCATCATATTCATATTTCACAATCATTACCAATGAGTTATAATTGCCAACTTCAAACTTCAAATTTTCATTGTCACGGTCATATATTGTTTACAAAAAATATCATTATGATATGAAAGAGTCAAGAGTCAAGAGTCAAGGACTCAAGAATCAACAGTTATGAAAACTAATAAAAACTAGAAAAGACAAATAAACTGTAAATCTACATGTGGCCCTTGCCACGAGAGTCTCCAAGAGTATAAGCAGGTCGTGGTGGTCTTCTAGGAGTCTCCCGCAGAGGTCGACAACCAGAACTAGAAGGCACATGCCCTCCACGTGAGGGTGTAGATGGAGGTGGCGACAGCGAAGGAACAAGAATCAGAACTCGAGCACTGCTACTGGATGGTGGAGGTGGCATGGCTGCTGCAACTGCTTCATCTTCATCCCTTATAAGTTCCTCTTCCAGTTCTTCAAGATGTATAGTGCCATCCTCCAAATTGTCATCCTCTAGGTGATTGTCCCAAATTTTATATGTGGGATCCTCATAAACCCGATCATAGTAATGACTCAACAACCTCAAGTTGTAGTGCACATAAACCAAGCTTTCTGCTCGGTTTTCATTGAGTCTGTTTCTTTTCACATTATGTATGTAGCTGTAGGTGCTCCAACACCTCTATGCAGAAGAAGTCTTTACAACCTGTGAAAGAACTTTTTTTGCCAATTTTGGCAAAAGTCCCTGGCAGCCATATGTTTCCCACCATGTGAGAGAATCAAATCTATCTCTGTCGTCCATTGCATGGAAGTTACCATACAAATCAGCGCCACTGAAGTATTTGCCTATTTCAAGGCGCACCGCTGCACATTCCTCCCTGTCAGGTATCAACTTTTCCAATGCTTGCAAATATCCACTAGTTACCTCTGCATCTAAATGGGGTTTGGTCCTAATCCCACCCCCTGGTGCAGGTTGGCCCAACCAAGATGTAGAGTAGTATTTTGGCGTAAGGATATACGCCAAGCAATGTAGTGGAAGATTAAGTTTATTCCACCGTACACACACAAAATCGTGAATCATTTTGTACAAGTCGGGATCTCTGTTATGAACAATATCTTTTATTTGCCCCAACATGGTATCCATCTGCTCATACACCTCGCCAATCACTGGTTTGTCTGTATCTGCAAACCGAATCATGTGATAAATGGGCTTGGTGAAATCCAACACTTGCCTCACACTTGTCCAAAACTGACCATCAAGAGCGGCCTCCTCCACCAGTTCAAAACCTTGCCTGTCAGCTGCATTTGTAACCCTTTCCTTTAATACCTGCCAATGTGGGCTTGATACCATGCTAGCCAATAACTCTCTTACCTTCAAAAGGCGCCTGAAGGTGAGGTAATAGCTGCCAAATCTAGTCCTCGCAATCTTCAACAACTCCAATCTTGAGTGACTGTGGAAAAGGCCATGTGTATTGCTATGATTTGGAATAAATTTTATCATTTGTTTGCCTTTCTTGTACAAATCACCAATCCATTGGTATTGTGCATTTTTGTTCTTGACAACATCATGCATCAGAAGGTTCAATGTGTGAACCAAACATCCAGACCAAAATATGTTGGGGTATTTATCCTCAATAATTGCTCCCGTTGCCCTACAATTAGGAGCATTATCAGTGATGACTTGGATGACATTGTATGGCCCAATACGGTCAATTGTTTCGAGTAATGCTTCTGCAATGTTGATGGCGATCTTGAACTTGTCTGAGTAATCATGTGCAGTTAGAAAGATGGGACCACTAACAAACACAGCAAGAACACTTATCAATAGCTTGCCTTTTACATTTGTCCATCCATCAGATACAATGGACACCCCATGGTTAGTCCAAGAACTTGTCATTCTATTCAAAGAATATGATATTTTTGCTTTTTCATGATCAAGGCCAACGGTTCTTGCCTTGTCATACCCAGGGCTCTTGTATCCTTTAGGGGCATCATTTATGGCCGAAACCATTTCGTGCCAATAAGGTGAGCGAAGAACGTTGAATGGTATCCCACATGCATAGAGAAACCTGTAAACCTTTGAATCCACATCATTCCTACACCCCTCATCAAGGAAATCTGATATGGTTCTACGCCTTAAAGATGATGACCCTGAGCCTCCATATCCACTGCCTTGGGAGGATGCTGAAGGAGTTCTTTGTGATTGTGAGCTTGGTTCAAAGGAACCCCTTGATTTTTTTGATTTGTATTGGGCTTCCTCCTCCTCCCTTATGTATTTGGCTCTATCCGCTGTTGACACCGCTGCACAAGTTTTGATTCCTATTTGTTTGTCTCAATCCCATGGCCTTTTCGTAGAGGTGTCTTCTAGCACGGGTGTATGAACCTGTGTAATCATTGTTGCAATGGGGGCAATGAAATTTAGTGGTTCCACCCCCTCTCCTTGTTTCAACCCTGTTAACATATTTCCACAATGGGGTTTGGTCTTGTTTAGTTTTATGAGGGTCATGTCCACCCTCCTCCAACTCCTCCTCACCGGGGTTTTCATCAATTTGACTTTCTCCAGCTCCTTCATCCCCCTCTTCAGTTTGGCCCCTCCGTTTCCTACTCTCCAGCACCATAATAACCATAAAAGGGACCAAGAAGAGGAAAATGCCAAGAAATATAGCCAGGTCCATGGTGTTTGATATTTGTAGGTTTTTGAATCTGCAAATTAATTTAATTTATTTAGATTAATAAATTTAATTTAGAGTCATGATTTTTAAACTAAATAAGGTTAATAAATTAAATAAATTAAATTAAACTAACTAAATTACTATCTAACTAAATTAAACTAACTAAACTAACTAAATTACTTGTTACTTACCTCTTTGCAGGCTTGCTCCTTGCTCCTTGGCGCTTGCTTCTCGCTTCTCCTCACTCCTTTGCTCTTGCTCTACAGCTCTTCTCAACTCATTCAAGTGATAATGAAATGTTTTTTGGCCCATTGGGCTTTTAAAACAATTATTTTTTTAAAAAATTTGATAATTTTTTGGGGTCCGCAGAACTTTTTTCCGCAGGTATGCTCCCGGCGCTGCCCGTTTCGCTCCCGGAGTGATTTTTTAAAGTTCAGGAGCGGTCGGGAACGATCGCTCCCGGACTTTAAATTTCGCTCAGGCAATGCTCCCGAAATTGGCAGGGAGCGAATTTTTTTTTGTCGGGAGTGATTTCGGAAGCGCGCTTCCGACCAGCTCCTGCCCAGAGCGTGGATTGGAAGCGGGTTTGAAAGGGGGGGGGGGGTGCTACCCCACAACTCTGCTCTGGTGAGTGTGCATGGCTGTCCAAGTAATTCAGGAATTCTAGAGTTTTGGAATTCAATGAATTTAGGAATTTAGCAATTTAAAGAATTTGGAACTTGGGAATTCTGATTTTAAGAGGGCAATCGAAGCTTGATGGAGCACCTTGGAAAAACCCTGAAGGGAAAACCAGTGAGAGAGGAATTTCTTATTTCTTTCAGCGAAATTTTACAGCAATAATGACAGCAATAAATACAACTTATCTCCCTGAAATTCATGCCCAGAATTTCCTTGGAAAATGTTCTAAATGTGCTCCTTGAATTTTGTGCCATCTGCTCCTCAAAATCTGTGCTGAACAGACCTTGATTTCTGTGCCAAACTTGCTCCGAAATTCGTATCTGACAGCTCACTCGAAATTGATGCCTCGTACGAATTTTCCAGGAGGAATCACCCTTGAAAATTGTGCTTGCTCCTCGATTTTTGCACTGTTCTGCTCTACTGACAACTAGATATTAATGCACTCAGTCCTTGATTTATGTGCGTGGATGACCCTTGAATTTTGTGCCTAGCTCCCTCGAAATTTGTGCTGGTCAGACTGTAATTAATGTGCTGAACATCCCTTAAAATTTGCGCTGTCATTGGGCAGACTGAAGAAAGGGTGCCTTGAAATTCGTGGCCTGCTCAGCCTAGATTCTCGTGCCCTTCTCTCCTTGATATTCATGCTGTACCTGCGGCTGTATTTCCTTATCTCTGCTATACAAATTGCTCTCTTAGCTCTCTGGTCTTCTTCCCCAAAGCTCATGAAGAATGAATCCATAATGGTGCCTCTTCTCTCCTTGACTTGCATTTTTGTTCTCCCATAACGAAGAGTGATCCTATGATCAAATGGTTGAGATTAGATCTTGGCCATTGAGATCAGGGTGGGGATTTAATCTCTCATTGACTTAACTTAAGTCACTTTATCCCCTCAAATCACCTTTTCATTCAATATCCCAAATGGTCACTTAGACTTTATATCTCATAAAGTTGTCTCAAGGGGTTATGTTGGAGACTTTTTCCTAGGCAAGACACCAAGCCTAAGGAAACACTTGTCCTTGGTACACTCTTTTAACAAGACTCTCTAGTTGTGCTCGCACCTTGAAGATCTGCAGGTTTGACTATTACCCTGAGTGGCAAGTTTTTGCAACTTTGTGACTCTTTCGCCATAGCTTTTCCCACCAAACATCTACAACAAATAAATGGAAAGTTAAGACAACAGATTATATTTCCATTGAGTAATAAATATATAGAAAGAAAAGATATTGAAATTTAAATGTTCGAAATGAATTCTACTTGTAACTTACTTTGCTTCCTAGCGGTCCTGTCCTGGATAGCCATATCATACCCAAATGTCCTAGCACTTAGCTTATATATCTCAATCATTTTGGAAATCTCCGAGTGTTCAATGGGAGTCAACACCATTCTTTGTTGACATTGGAAAAATCCAACCATGACCTTTGCACCAAACATAAATCCTCATGCATAAGAGCAGTGTTGCATGTTTCGTACTTGTATAGGACTCATTTGTCTATTGACTCGATGACCTGTATAAGACTCGGGGACAACCTTTATAAGATTCGTATAAGACTTGGCAAAATATAGAAAAAACTTCTAATATGAAAAAAAGGAAAAATAAAAAAAAGGTCAAATTTTGAGGGTATTCATGGGTCTTATGTGGGTCTTGTGTGAGTTTAATGCGGGTCTTCACAGGTATGGGTAAGAACCACGGGCTCTATGCGAGTGAACTGTCTCGCTATAAAACTCGTAAAGATCCGCTGGTACTCACAGGTCTTGTGAGGGTCATGCTTCCTGGCATAAGAGTATGTGAGCTTGAGGTAGAGCTTCGTTGCATGAATCCGATGATGGAGAGTATTGTTCCATCGCTCATCAATAACACTTCATATCTCGGCTTGTGTAGTGAAATACCTTTTCCCCCTTGTCCTTAAGAGTGTTTGATAGATAACTTTCTTGGTCCAATACATGGCTTCATGCAACTAGCTTGATGCAGGCTTCTCACCTTCCACCAAGTGAAGAACCTTTACCAAAGTTAAAGTAATAGCACACAACTTCTATACTCCCATACAAGAACTCTAATTGTGTCTAACAAGTTGGGCTATGGCTTGCCCATCTACTTTACTGTTGTAGGCACAAACATTCTGCTCATTTGAAAGAAACATCCTTTGAAGAGAAATGAAGGTAGTTATGATAGGATAGACCAACTACTTGTTCCCTATGAACTTTTTTATGAGTGTAAGAAAATACGTGTGTATATATAATCCTAGTTGTGTATATGCTTATGTTAATTCCTAGTTGATTTAACAATTTCCTTGATCCAGGGAATTTTGCCCAAGCCCTGCAGCATCAAATCAAAGCAATTGGTGGCAGGAATAGTCCAATATAAGGTCTGATACCTCTTTATGAGCAACTTGCCAGCATCAAATAATTAGCAGCATTGTTTGTAATGACTTGGAAAATATACTATTATGGACCTATTGCGTGGATGAAGCTATGCAACAACTCACATAGTAATTGTGCATCTTAAACATATGTAGATGCATCGACATAGACAAACATTGCCTCCTTGGGACAATTAATCAAGAAATTCAAAAGGGACTCGCCATTCCCATCTGTCCAATTGTTTGACGTAATGATGGATCTTTTGGTCTCCCATGATTCCCTAAGCTCGTCCATTCTCTTTGTGCAATCATCCTTTTCCCGTTGAAGGAGAGGCCCTCTCAAGTCATTATAGGAAGGGCCCTTGCATTGGGCTAATTATAGCAATGACTTTGGGCATGGAATGATATAATGGGTTGTTCTTGGCAATGTTGAATGGCATGTCACTTCGTAGAAAACATCTTGCCACAATAGAAGCATAGAAGGTTGTCCCCTAGGCAATGACCTTGGCACAAAGTAAGGTAAGGACGTTGAGGCACTAGGCATTGTGGAATGTGAGTCCATGGATTGGCTTTCCCCAACTCTGAGATGCTTGCAGTTATTTGCAAGCACAAGCCTCATTTCTTCCCTCTGATCTCTCTCCCTAGTCATATGAAAAATTTGATTGATTTGCACTGTGGACAAATTCTGGGGTAGATGCCAGAAAAAGTCACTTCACCCTCGGGATTTGGCAAAGTGGTATTTCAAGTGATTATTTAAACTAAACATTTTCACACCACATATCTTGCAATTCAACCTCATTTCTCAGAATAAAATTTTTAAAGGAACAATGTATCACTTCAGTATAAGGTTCATAGTATTATTGCTTTAATAGGATATATGAATCTAAGAGCTATAAGCCAAAATTTGTCTAAATTATAAGCTATAAAATGGCTTTTGTCTGTTATGAGAGGCCAACAACATTGTTATGTTTGAGATTTTCAATTTGTTGAGCAAGAACTTTTTGATGTTTAAGTGAGGGTTTCATATGCTTTGGCAGGATATGCAATTGTATGAAGTAGAAGGAACTATTTCTCCAATGTAGCATGGTTTATAGCCATTCTGTATTGCAGTCTGGTCGATTTCAGATTCCCCGAAGGTGAACTTATTAAAGGATTCCAAATGATCTCTAGATTCTAGAATGAGTTAACTAGGATGTTTGTACTTAATTGCTTGGAACTTGTTCAAATTTACATGCATGCCCTTGAAGTAAGTTATGTTAGAATTACTTTTTGAATTCCAACTTTTCTCTGCATCAACATGTGTAAAATTATTTTTGGCTGTTTCATTAGACTTGCACTTCAAGTAAAGTTTTGTTGGAATTAACATATAAATTCAAATTTAATTGGTGTATCAGCATGTTCGCAATGCTCTGTCTGTACTAGTTTACCTGATTTGCCCTTGGCTTAAATTTGTTTTTAACTTGTAACTAACATAAACTCTGATTAGTTGGTACAATCTTTAGCCTGTTTGACTAATATTTCACAGGCTACCAGTGCAGTGAGAACAGTGAGCATCCTATTTCTTAATTTTAGTAAATAAATTAATCAGAACAAAGAGCTATCTATAGAGGAAGGCAATTCTTTGTAATAGTTATGATGCTCAATATTCAGTTGTCTCATTTCTTGCAATTAAGATAAACTACAAATGCTTATGTAATAATTTATGCTTTGTAATTGATGACTATAATAGTAAATATAAAGTTTTGGAGGATGATATCTAGCTTCTTGGCCTAATTGTGTAGAATTTTGTTCTACCGAGGTATTTTGGATAGAACAAAACTGGTGTAGTGTCATTGGTTACAGATTTGTATTTTGAGTTAGGGAATCTGACTTTCTGCAGTTTGTCACTAGTGCATGTTTTTGTCTAACCATCGACAATTGGTGGTATAACTGTGTATTTCCTAGTTAGTGTTTGTTTCTCATGGATCAATACTTAAGAAACAGTAATAAGCTTGACTTTGTAGCTTAAGTTTATTTTTTATCAACTAGGGGGTGGACTTTCATTATCCAATTGGCCATGTTCTCGGCATCTTTTCAAACGCAGTGTGTTGGATGAAGTTAGAGTGGGGTCGCGTGGGAAGGAGAATTCTTCTGGAAAATTGATGTTGCCTGTTGGGTCAGTTGGGCGGATATCCTCACCACCTCGTCCTCTAGTTGCTGCTCGTTTTGCTTCAGCTGGTGATGCTGATATTTATGAATACTTTTGTTGGGGAGAAGTAATAGGCTTTGACAAAGCAAAGTGCCCAGAACTCCGAGCAGCAAAATTACTGCCAACGTCTTCTCCGATTGTTCATCTGGCGGTATGTTTGACAATTTATATTCTGTTAATAAGCCATGTTTTTAATAACCAATCCAATGATATATGTGAACTAAATTTATAAGATTTGCTTATGGCTATGCTTAAGAAAAAAACAAAGACTAGATGCTTCTATCCATTCTCATACTTGAAACATGCTTTATTAGTGTTCTGAAGTTGATCTGTTTTTTTCAAGATTCATGTGAGATCTAAGTTGTATTTTGTTTTGTATAGGTTTGACATTAGAATTGATGAATTGGACAAAGAAATTTTGAAAATTGAAAGTGTTATCTTTGTAGGTGTCTCATCAGAGCTACATCCAGTATCAAAGTAGGGTGCCCTTTCAGTTTATTTAAATTTTTAATCTTTTGGATGTGCTGGGATGTCTTCTGTCCATGGTTTTTGCAATGAATGGTGTCTGCTTCATGTAAAATGTTTTTGTGAGGTGTTTATCATGGATAGGAATATTTTGAAGGGCAAGAGTAGGATGCTACTAGTTTAATTGTTATAAGTTTCATGGTTTGAAGCATACTATATCAGTTGGAAATGCAGTTTGTTTTAACTTGATCCAACTTCCAGTTATGTATTGCACTATCCAATATAACCTTGTATGCTTAGATGAGGTCAAAATATTTGTATTTAGGCAGGGAATTCTTTACTGTTTTGTTTGTTCAGAAGTTTTATCTATTGGACATGTTTTAGTTTCTCTAGTTTGGCTAATTGGTTTCTTATTAAAATATGTTACTTGGCTTGAAAAATATTTATTCTCTTGTTTGCCATTTTGGCATATATGCCTGATCAATGGTTGTTAACAATGGTTGAAAGTGCGACAATTGCCTACAATAATGAGAATAAAAATAATACCAACTGTTAATCTCAAAAAGGTTTAAACTATAAATTAGGCTGAATGGGATTTCATTATAGGCCTCAATCATTGCTAGTGGTATTTGTATTGAAGTTGGTAGTAAATAACATGTCACCTTTCTATGCAAGTGATACTTGTGATTTTGGGACCGATACATTGCGTAGGCTTATGTTACCAGAAATGAGTAAGGGGGAACAAAATGCAGAATGACAAATCTGGCATTTAGGGTTTTGGGGATACAAAACAGTGTTCCTCCGTCCAAAGAAAAGAAAAAATAGAGAAATTTACGGGGACCGTTTGAAACCACAGAGAAAAGGCATACATAACTGTTTGATGACATTGATTAAGAAAAGAAAAAATAGAGAAATTTGCGGGGACCGTTTGAAACCACAGAGAAAAAGCATACATAACTGTTTGATGACATTGATTAAGAAAAGAAAAAATAGAGAAATTTGCGGGGACCGTTTCAAACCACAAAGAAAAGGCATATATAACTGTTCGATGACATTGATTATCATCCTTCTCCATAAAGCCTTTGACAAAAGGGGATTAACATAACCAAAAATAAGCTGCAAAAGCTAATATACTATTTGTTCTTTGGCAAAATGATCCCATGGTTTTGAGTTTTCATGGGTACGACTGCAGATGGGTAGTAATGTGGTCCATCAAGTGCAACATATCCATTTATAAATTCCCACATGCCTTAATTCACTTGATTTGTTCCAAGAGTAATGAGTTCACAAAGAATGAGTGTCATAGTGTTTTGTTGACCACAAGCATGATAGAACATAAAAAAGCCCACTGCTGGTCAATTGGGCAATGGATGGGATCCCTCTATACATCACTAACCAAGCAAAAACCCATGGCTTATAGGAAAGTTGAATGAACCAAACACTATGGAGTTTGCACACCCATCTATCCTCAAATTGGCGGACACCTATCTTGCTTTGAGGATTTGGGATAATAGACGTCCTTGATAAAGCATTGAAGAGAGATGATCAGATTCTAGAGTGACCCTGGGGAAGCGGTCAACCAACTCAACACCCTCAATCTGTCCAAAACGACCTAGGCATTCCGATATTCATTTAAAATAATATAGACACTGGAATAAGGTTTCTCAATTTCGTAATTGAAGGGCAATCAGGGGAAATCAAACCATATTCCTAAGCAAGAGAATGCTTATCCTTTCATGATCATATGAAAAAATATTGTATATATCCCTTGAATAAATTTCCCTTCTTGCTTACGTTGCATTCATGAAAGCGAGGCTTCTAAATTCTTTGCAACGCATGCACCTTGAACTTCCTAGCTCCAAATGAGACTACAAGGCAAATCCCATCCTTCCCTACTGTGTTACCAATGCTATTGCATTAGACATACAATAACTTTCCAAGTTGAACGTGTGCTCCTAAGATGAACAAGCTTGATAATTGAAACAAATGGGGTGAGGAGATAATATTACATAAACCAAAAGCCCCTCAAACCTTACTTGTATGTTGAGAAAGCATCAATTGATGCCAAAACAAGACCTTGTAATAGGATGAACCCTTTGGACACCTCACAACACTCTTGGACACAATAATACTACCCTAGGTGGTAACATCAATCAAACTAAGTCCCCCACTTGTCCTCGACTTGCATATGACTCGTACTCGACTTGCATATGACTCGTTGACTCGGGAAATACTCGACAAGTAGCCAAAAACTAAAAAGTATCTCATTCTTTTTTGCGTAAATTATAAATTAATGGCAATTCCAACACATACAACTTATGAAACCATGGTTTACCCGAGAATCCATAACATCATTCCATAAAATATGATCATATAAGTTATAACATAATGTTGAGAAATCTAGGGCATCTTTAGATTAGGGTTCTCCAAGTGATTTCTCTTAACTTGACAAGTTCTTGTGATGCCTTTTTAATTCTTCTTCATTATAGTAGTGTTCTTTCCAACATTAAGACAAATTCCAAAACAAATGAAGATAACAAACATGAAAATGACACAAGATGTAGGCACTCAGTTAGGGCAAAACCCCAATGAAGGGGAAAACCCAGTCAAACTCTTCCACTAGTAGATTTGAATCAAATTGAGACAAACAAGGACCTTAGAATTGACCAAAAGACCTTCTTCACTCCATCAAGTCAGCCTTCCAAGATGATCAACCAAATACGAAAAGTCATCTTTAGTCAATCTGTGTCAATTCAACGTCAACTCAAAATTTTAGTGTGCCTGCACTTTTGAAATTTCTGGCCGCCTTGCATTTCTGAAATTTTCGGCCTACCTGCACTTCTAAAATTCGCATGTGTGGGAGAATACAATTGAATTTTGGATTTTTTTACTTGACAAATGCTTCACTCCTTTTCGCTTTAGATTTTCTTTTCCCTTAGGCTCCTTCACTTTCCCTTTTCTTCTCTAAATTGCAGATTGAACTTCTTGGATGAGTGAGTGAGAAAATAGGTCTAATTGCACTGTATTTATAGTCTTTTTGTGGGTTCGAATTCCTTCAATGGGGCCGATTTGATTGCTTTAGGGCCGACTTGGTGGAGGAGGCCGAAATGACCTTTAACACAAGAATAAATTTCTTTCTTGAGTTTAGAAGCCAAAGAAGGGTCTATTAAATGATGACAAATACTAGGACTCTTGACATAAACTATATAAGCTTGCAATGGAGGCTTTTGACCTTGAAATAAAATAATAAAGCACGAAAGCCATGCTTCATAAATAATTTTCTTTTATAATAAAATTTCTTTTTCTTTCTTTTGACAAATACATTACATCATGACTCAAATATAATTACGAAGATCAACACAAGTTACGTTTTTCAACACTCCCTCTTAACTAGGGAGGTATTCATAATTACATATATACATAGGTACATGGAAGATCTCAAAATGATATGCTCTACGAAGAGTCACAACACACGTAGTGCTACAAATTAGATACCTGACAAAGGTATCTAATTTGATAGGGACTAAGGTGTGTTCCAAGCTTCAGCCACTCTAGATACCATCAAGCTTCCACTCTAACACCAACCCAAGGATCTAGGTTCGTGTCCAAGGTCAAAGCTCCAACACTAATGCCACCCTCCCTACTTTGGGATCTAGACATCATCACAGACCGACCATATGTCCTCCCAAGCGATTTGTTGCCCCAAGAAGTTTCATCTATCCCTATAAACTATATTAGATATATCCACTAGTCCAAGCATGCTTCAAAAGTGTTCAACCTTCTTATTGAGAGATCTTGCACAATCACAACCCCAATCAATAATAAACTTTCAATATATATATATATATATATATATATATATATAAGCACAAACCTTCGGGGTCGTCAATCATTTTGATGCTATTTAGGTTGTCATCAATTTATTAAACACAACTTGTCGTAAGCTTTCTTCCATAACTTCTATAGCAACACCAAACTCAGTCTCAACAATACTTCCAGAACATCTAAATCTTGTTTATAACTGTGACAATCAACTGTTTGTAGTGCTTTTGCCATTCTCTGATTTCATTCTTTCTTCAAGGTCTTCACTATAGCTGTTGCAATATGCCCTTCCTCTCAACTGGAGAGAGATGCATTTCCTTTCATGCAAGCTCCCTCTCAACTTAGGGAGATCAACAACTTCATTCTTATTGGTTCTTTATCATAACATCGGAGAAAATTCAACCTTTCAAAGCTTCATTTCTTATGTCATCATCAATCTTGCAACTTACTTCATTCGTCATGCTCATCGTTACTCTCAAGTCATCTTTAATTATGAACATCTTCAACATCTTGAAGATTATTTACTTGGAAATCTTCAACAAGAAGTAGAACCAAATGCAAATATACAGAAGCATGATGCCAAATATATCAAAATCATGGCTTTACATTGGAATCATCAAAACGATCAAGCCTTAGACATCAAATATCTAAACCAACTTTTATATTGTTGACCTAACAACTTTGCTAGGGTTTTCTCACAAACCCTAGATTCCATAAATGAGATTTTTAAAGTCTCAGATATCAACAATTAAATCATATTAGGAATCGAATCATAGCAAAGACATTTTACATCTAGGGTCTTAATATTATGCTCTAGAATTTCATATCAAACTCTACTAGGGACTCTACTAGGGTTTTTGTCACAGACGCTATGTTTTATTAATCATGAATATCAACAACCAAGTTAGCATACTAGCATTTCATATCTAGGGTTTCATTATAATTTCCTTATATCAGTTTCTTTAGCTGGAGTCCTTATCGTAAACCCTATATACATGCATCAAATTCCAAAATTAGATATACAACAAATTTAATCAAGCTAGGAACTCTTACAACAGCACAGACACCTAGGGTTTCATTCCTAGGACCTTACTTTAACTATTACAAGTGTTCTATTCATAAACCCTAAACCTGAATTCATCAACCATCGAAAGGTCTAGGGTTTTACCATAACGTTACCAAAACCTTAAACTTCAAAAGAGTAGGATTTTATTATGAGATCTAAGCTTTATCAACAAACCCTAAGAAGACTTGGGTTTCATCATTAAAGTACCCTAAGCATCAAAATGTTATGGTTTTACAATGAACCCTAAATGTTAGGGTTTCACCAAAATGAGTAAACAACAAGAGATAGAGTGATAAGGGTCAATTTAATCTAAAGATTGATCACCCAAACAAGAATTCTTATGATTAAAAAACCTAGACATGAGAGTTAGTAACAATGTTGTGAACATCGCCAATAAATTGCGATTTTTTCGCGATGGCGATTAAATTGTTTGATTAAATAAACTACTTTTTTGCTTTGAATAAATTGCGATTTTATCGTGATCCGATGCGAAAAAATATGCCGCGCAAAAGTGAGTTTTTAAAGCTTTTTTGTTGGTTTTTTTATTCGTTTTGTAGACAAAGGGCAACGGTTAGAGCGAAGGAGGAGAACTCATCTACAAGGGCAAGAGAGGAGAAAAGTGAAGGAAATTAACATCCCAAGCAAAAAAATTTCGAGTTTGGATGGGCATCAAATTTGAACCTATTTTTTTTTTTGTTTTTTCCTTGGATTTCTGTCACCCATATATTTTCCATGATTTTTGCTTGGATTTGAGTGTGTTTTTTGTCATTTTGTTGCATTTAGTGGAGAGGGTTTTTTGTTGTTGTTGTCAAAAATGCAAAGTTTTGATTGCTAGTTTTATTTGTTTAAATTCTTATGCCCTAGGTTTTTTTCCATGATTTTTGCTTGTGTTTGAATGTGTTTTTTTGCCATTATTGTTGCATTGAGTTGGGTTTTTTTTGTCAAAAATTCAAAATGTTGTATCTAAATTTTAATTTCATTTGTTTAACTTGCAATTCTTCTTGTGCCCTAGGTTCAGATTTCAATGTTACATTAAAACGCAAGAGTTCAACAAAGTTACAAACATGCCAAGGAAATTGGACCCTTTGTTGGAATTTGGTGAACTTGATGGAGGGTTTGACAAATCAAATTTGACTTGCAAGTTATGTGGGCATCATATGATAGGGGGGTATACAGATTGAAGTTCCATCTTGTACAAATTCCTAGATATGAAGTGGGGCCTTACACAAATACAAATCCAAAAATCATATTGGAAGAAATAGAGACAACCAAAGTGACCAAGGCAGTGCTGAAGACTCAAATGGCAGGGTGTGGAGTGGTGGGATTGGGAGGTGACTGTGAGAGTGGTATTGGTTCTTCTTCAGCATAAGCATATGCAGTCAACTCCACATCGCCCTCATCATTTTTTGTTCCTAGAACTATACCTGGTGCATAACCATCTTTTATGTCAACGCTTAAAAAAAGGGAGAAGGAAGACGCTGCAAAGCTGTTGGGTAGGTGTCTTCTTTGGAGTGATGTTCCTTTAAACATTGTCAGGAACAATCCATTTTTCCATCCCACGATTGATGCTATTGCTATTGTTGGCTTGGGGTACAAAGCCCCTTCCTATGATGACTTTAGAGGGCATATTCTTCAAAATGAAAAGGCCGAATGCACTAAGATATTGGAGGAGTTTAGGGGCTCATGGGCACACACATGATGCGCTATGATGTCTGATGGTTGGACCAATTAAAAGGGTAAAACCCTTATTAACTTCTTGGTTAATTTTCCCAAGGGGAGAATGTTTATGAAATCTGTTGATGCATCTGCACATATCAAAGATGCATGGTTATTATGTGTTTTGTTGGACGTGTTCATTCATGAGGTGGGTCCACAACATGTTGTCTAAGTCATAACGAACAATGCTGCAAATTATGTTGTTGCTGGCAAGATGTTTATGGAGAGGCATCTTAACTTATTTTGGACACCTTGTGCTGCACACTAAATTGATTTAATGTTGGAGGACACAAGAAAAATTCCTTTTGTCAAGGATATTGTTGAATCATAAAAAAACATTACAAAATTTATATATAATCATGCATTTGTGCTTCATTTGATGAGAACATTCACCAATAACAAGGACTTGGTGTGCCTCGCTATTACACGGTTTGGCACTAGCTTCACATGTCTTCAATCCCTCTTGAATTCTATGTGGGATGTGAATAGAACGTTTCTTTCAGATGAGTAGCGTGTTGTCATTTAGGCGCAAACCAGAGGGAGAAGCCATATGCAGGCTAATTTCATACCAGGAGAGCTTCTGAGCTGGAGCATAGGTGTATAACATTACTGAACTTTTGGTAAAGGTTCTTGGATTAGTTGATGGAGACAAGCCCACAATGGGCTACTTGTATGAGGCTATGGATAGGGCCAAAGAATCCATTCACAACTATTATGATGATAAGGGGGATGAGGGGTTTGAGAAACAACTGATATGGGAAGTGATTGATGACGATGGGACAATACACTCCATCACCCCATTCACGCTGCAGGGATCTACTTGAATCCCACATTTTCTTACTCCTATGGTTTCTTATTTGATGCTGAAGTTATGAATGGATTCTTCACTTGTGTTTAGAAGATGGTGCCATCTCCAGCAGAATGTGCAGAAATCTCCAAAGAAATGGAGATATACAAGATGGTAGGTGGCACATTTAGCTTTGACATGGCTATTATGTATAGGAAGAGTAAAATGGCAGGTAAGCTTTAGTTTGTTTCAAATTTCATTGTCTCTTCGTAATTTGCTTCAACTTTCAAATTTTTTCTTATGTTTATCTTATTTGTTGTAGATGCATGGTGGAGAAGCTATCGTGGCAGAGCACCCAATCTGCAAAGACTTGCCATTCGATTGCTCAACCAAACATGTAGCTCCTCCGGATGTATGCACAAATGGAGTGTATTTGAAGAAGTACACACCAAGAAGTGCAGTAGGTTAAATAATAAAAAATTTCCAATTAATTTTTTGAATTCATTAAATAATAAACAATATAATTTATTATTATTATCATTATTTTATAATTATTAATTTATTATTTATAATTTATTAATTTATGACCCTTTTATAGGTTGGAGTCCCAACACCTTAATGACATGGTCTACGTCTACTACAATCTCCAATTGTGGGTGAGGCAACTTGAGGGGACTCCTAATTTGGAGGGTTGAGGCTGAGAGGCTTATCATGGAGTCGACCCTTGATTGGTTAGAGGAGGAGTAAGTGGAGGGAGTAGCGACTGCAGAAAAGGAGCAGGAGGATCAACAAGAGGAGTGGGTGACACCAGCTACCATGGTCACCAATAGAGGATGTGGTCTACCTCCTATAGCTCCTAGTTCTTTAGCTTCTATAGCACATCAGAGTCCATTGCCAGCGCTAGGGCCTTCTTCATGTAGAGGGAACACTGTTATATTTTCTCGCAAGAGGGGCAGAGGAAATCAATAGTACTAGTTACTTGGTTCATTTCATTGTAAATGATATTATGACCCATGATATGAGATACACTAATATATTTTTTGTTGATATAGGGCTCAATACTTGGTATTCAGGACATGATTCACTGTTGTGTGTGATGTTGCACTAGACATATTGCACATTCTATGTGTTAGTTATGTTTTTATATTTATGTGTCAATGCATTTATTTTATGTTGTGGATGCTATAAAGTTTAGATATTAAAAAAATGAAAAAAAAGATTTTCTTTTTGTATTTTCCAATTTTTATCGATTTTCCTAATTTTTTGCTATTTCAGACCCTCGCCGATTTAATCCCGCTCACAGTTATCATAATATTGGTTAGTAATGTATAGTAAATTCCAAAAATAATCATACCTTTTTATGTGAGGAAGACTAGCTATAAATGTGAACTTCAAACGTACCCTGAGTTGCTACTTTTACAAACCTTGTAGGGTTTCCTTATTGAAGGACTCCCATTTAGCATCTTCATGATCTATCATATGAGTCAATTTGTGTCCAAGATCCAACTTTGCTTTTTTTGCAATATCTATTGACAAGTTCAAAATATACAAGTACGTTAACATAATGACTAACTAGGGTTTACATTACCTTCAATGAATTTCTATGTATTTTGAGTACAAACCATAGCTAGTTCTAGGGCATTATGTTAAAAACATCATTCAATAAAGAATTGTCAAATACCTATAAGCCCTAGATATTATGAGTTGGGAACAAGAGTATTAGGGTAAGGGTTTCTATACGTTCAATCTTCATCACAAAGAAAAACTTGCAAACCCTAGAAGCAACTAAATCATAAACTTTTTATATTAGACAATGAACATGTAGTACATTACATACCTTAAATTTCTTTGATTGAAGGATTGATGTTTCATAGGACGTGATGCTTTTCTTGAAAAACTCAAAAGATATTAGTAGATGACTAAAATATAAAAATAACAATAGTTACCTGAATTTGGTGAGAACTTCAAGCTGGCGTGCTTTCCAAGATATACTTAGAGAAGGTATACTTATATAAAAATCTGAAGTTGACTTTCTTTGAATAGGGCTTCACCTCACACTGATCATATAGTTGTATACTATCACTTAGCCAAAGTATGATCATCAAGTAGTTGGTCCACACATAACTGTTTAGATTCTGCCTTCTTTTGCGTATTTTTTACCACGAGTAATTTTTAATAATTTTCTCAAGCATAAAAGTCCATATCCTCTAAACAATTCGACCTTATTTTATTCCTTGACAGGCCTACAATACCTTTAAATAACTTGGTTCCAATTATTTGCAAAAACTTTGAATCACTTGTAACTTTGGATGAAACTTAGAATTGTAATTTGCGACTTCTTTCAAATGATCTTGAGATTGCCTTAATTTAATTTGGTCTTGGTTTCTTTTATTTCTTTGCAGACTTTAAGGACTGCCATTAGTCCTCAAAATATAACTTGGTCACTTTAATGATTAATCCTATGTTAATTTCAGAACTTCGAATCTTGAGACTATTTCAGACTGTGGAATAATGAATAGAGGTTCAGTCCTTTTTATATGAGACTCGGCTTGATCTAAGCTTGTAGCCTAGATTTTGATCCTTCAAAAAATGCTACATTGCTTGCTTCAACTATTATAATTTAAGGTTTGGTTTATGGTCCCAAATGCTTAGGTTTGATATGTAATCAAGTTCAAAATTGAGTCAAATTAATTCGGTCCTCCTTCTAGATAGCTCAGATTTGAAGACTAGACATGAGACTTCTAATTTCCAACCATCAATTATCTTCTAGTTGCCTTGATTTACTTGACCTTAGCTCTGATTTCATGTTGAGAAATCTAGGGCAGCTTTTAGATTAGGGTTCTTCAAGTGATTTCTCTTAACTTGACAAGTTTTTATGACGACTTTTTAGTTCTTCATTATATTAGTGTTCTTTCCATCATAAAGGCAAATGCCAAAACAAATGACGATCACAAACACGAAAATGACATAAGATGTAGGCTCCTAGCCAGCGAAAAACCCCTATTAAGGGGAAAACCCAGTCAAACTCTTCCACTAGTAGATTTAAATCAAATTGAGACAAACTAAGGCCTTAGAACAGACCAAAAGACCTTATTCACTCCACCAAGTCAGCGTTCCAAGATGATCAACCAAATACCAAAAGTCATCTTTTGTCAAATTGCGTCAACCCAACTTCAACTCAGAATTTCGGTCTACTCGCACATCCAAAATTTTCGGCCTTCCTGCATTTTTGAAAATTTTTAGGTTCCCTGCACTTTTGAAATTCACACATGTGGGAGAATAAAATCAAATTACAGTTTCTTTTACTTGACAAATGCTTCCCTCCTCTTTGCTTTAGGTTTTCTTTTCTTTTAGGCTCCTTCACTTTCCCTTTTCTTTTCCAAATTGCAAATCAAACTTCTTGGATGAGTGAATGAGGAAATAGGTCGAATTGCACTCTATTTATAGTCTTTTTGTGTGTTCGAATTCCTTCAATGTGGTCAACTTGACTTCTTTAGGGCCGACTTGGTGGAGGAGGCCTAAACAACATATTTGACACAAGAAAAATTTCTTTCTTGACTCAAGAAGTCGAAGAAAGGTCTATTGAATGATGACAAAGACTAAGACTCTTGACATAAACTGTAGAAGCCCACAATACATGGTTTTGACCTAGAAATAAAATAATAAAGCATGAAACCCATGTTAAATAAATAATTTTCTTTCATAATAAAATTTCTTTTTCCTTCTTTTGACAAGTACATTACATCATGACTCAAATATAAATTATGAACATTGATATTTGTTACATTGTTCAACACAACACAATTGAGATTTGTATTCAAAATTTTTAAAAACAGACCAAAAAATGATTTCATAAACAAAATCACTTATGGCAGCAACTTGCAAGTTCTCCATGAATCATAACATAATTAGAAAACTGAAAATCGATAGTGTCTCCATGTGCAATGTCATGTCTCATGCATCAGCATGAGGACCCCCATAATAAGCTCTCAAAGAGCTATTGCCAACCTCAAAGGGATTAAACAACAACTCTGAGGCTGGTGTGTTTGGAGTTTCCATTTGAGAATATGGGAGACTAGAGGGATCTTATGTCTCCTCATTAAGCCGACTCAAATTGTCAGTAGGCAACTCCTCTGCAACCCATTTGGACTCGAGATCAATGTCATCCAATGCAATTGGATCTAAATCCTTTGGACACATTTGTTTAATGAGTGGCCAAAGGTTTTAATAGATGTAGACACACTTTTGAAACCGATCATGCTCCAACTTGTTACACTTTTTGCTATGGATGTGCTCAAACATTGACTAATTGCACTCACATTCTGAAGCATTGCAAGGATGGCTTAGAGCTCTCATTGCAAATTCTTGCAATTCTGGTGTCTCAGTGCCACAATCTATCCACCAATTGGTTGTAAAAAACAAAAAAAAAGAGTTTAGAGTGTTGAAAATTGCAATGCCAAACTAGGAATTTATAGAATTTAAAAATTGAATCTTACATGGCATTTTCTTGTCCCTGAGTCGTATGGTTGAGCTAAATCCAAACATGCCAGATGCTTCCTTATACATGCTTCGTTGCAACTGGATTTTGTCTTGAATTTCATGCCTCGGGAACATACTCTCAATGCATATTATGACATATTTGATTTTTTTGAATATTAGACCCCTCATTATATACTATGCTTGGATTTAGATATGCTCTCGTTGCATGCAATGGTGAATGTAGTTCCCTGTCCCACCTAGAATCAATAATTTCCCATATAGGGAGATATTTAGATGAATCTCCCCTATAAAAAGCCTTGATGACCTCTTTGGCCTTCTCCATGCCCTCCTAAATGTAGCCCGTTAGAGGCTTCTCTCCATCCATGGTCCTCAAGAATTTCACAAGGGGCTCAGTGAAGCTAACAATCTCAAAGATTTTCTTCCGCAAATCCTCTTTGAAGACAAACACCTTCATAGCTATGGCATCTGGTTTTGTGCAATCTTTCCAAAAAAGCCATTGTTGGCTGCAAAACATCTGTATCAAAATTTGGTACTCATTCAAAAGGTATTAGCAGGAGAGGAAATTAGTGGCAAACTGTGTGATAGTTGGCCGACTGAGCTCACCCTTTGTGAATTCTCTCATAAGACTCAACACCTTGTTGTAGGGAATAATGCTCAGATGAACAGACAATTATACTCTAAAGTTTTCTTGGAAACCTGAGACAAACATAATAAAGGATTGACTATCCTAAGACATGATCCATTTAGCAATGCAAGAAATAAAGCAAGATTGACAAAGTAATGCTAAGGAAGGACCTGCTTGTCTAAATGCACTTGGTTATTTGTTTGTACTCTATAACATCTGCCACCATCGACAAATTTCCATTGTCCCTTTAAAATTAGGTCTGTGCAATAGGCAATACATGGGCTCTAAACAATGGTAACATATTTTTTGGATAGCATTCTTTCCGTTGCCACATAATTTGCAACATTTTATGTGATTACTTCGACAACATTTTTTACCCCAATTTTATCCGCAACCTCTGACAACATTGAAAAAATCAGATTTGCATTCTTTACATGTGAAGATGCATCAATGGACTTTCGGAACATGGTTTCTTTAGAGCATGTGAGTCGTGACAATAAAATTGATGATTGTTCTACCCCTCTGAGCTATCCACCCATCTGAGATAATTGTGCACCTAGTGGTCTTCCATGAGTATTTAATGTTGTTCCACTGTGTCTTTATAGATTCAAACTCCTCATTAAGGTCTTTCTCCCTAAGTGAATTATAGGAAGGTGCTTTGTAGCCAGGGCCAGCACATGCAATTGCATCTACCATGGGCTGAAAGAAGGGTGACTTTGCATAGTTACATGGGAGGCTATCATAATACCAGAACCTCCTCAATGCCATATTTGCCTCCTTTTTTTCATTAAAGCTTTCCAAGCTTGGCTGAGATCCCAAACCAATGCAAGGAAGAAAGAAGGGAGATGTTATATGAGATGCATTTCCTACAACATTTGATGAGGCAAAACTTGTAGGAACATGATGATCTTGTGACTATGTCTAAGATCCAACCATTGTTGCAGCCTCATGCTTCATTCTTACTATCTTAGAATTATGTTCCTGAATGGAATCCAAATTAGCTTGCATTTGGACTGTCGCTTGTGGAGGGTAATGATCACAAGTTATTGCATCTCTATCCACTATTCTAGTTGGGTGGCATTTCAATCTATTTATGCCCCTAGACACCACAGTGGTACAAGAGTTGCATTTGTCTCTCATGTCAAAATCAAAATCTTCATGAGTACCATATTCCCAGGCTTCATCAAGAGGCCTTCTAGACTTGGATTTAGCCTCTAAGGAGCCTTGGAATTATGGATCAAGAATCAAGATGACAATTTGATTTCAAACAAAAATTATTTAAAAAAATTGTATAGTTTTTAAATTGCAGAGGCTTGCAATAAAAGAAAAGAGGTTCACAAAGGCCTGTAACAACTGCAATGTGGCTGCTGTAGCCATACTATGGCTGTTATAAGCCTTTGTGGGCATGTCTTAGGGCCGCATAGGGTTGAAAGTTTGAAACATACCCTTTGCCTGGAATGTGGCTGGTTGCATGCCTTTTTAAATGGAGATTGATTAAAATTGTAAATTAAATTTAAATTTTGATTTTTTGATTATTTTTTTTTGTTTTCTTTAATTTAGTTTTGTTAATTTGATATGATTTGGCTTGTTTCAGGGGCTGTAGGTCTGTCTCAGGGCCGCAGAAGCCTTCTCCGGTCTTGAGACAGGCTTGCGGGGCTTGTAATGTGCCGAATCATAACAATTTTTTTTGGAAATTTGCTGTAATTTGGTCCGTTACAGGCCAAATCATAACAAATTTAAATTAAAAAATATAGAAAATAAATTAATTTTTTCAAAGACAAGCTTGCAGGGTCTGTGACTGACCGAATCTTAATAAATTTCATTTTTTTTTTAAACTCTAAATTTTCTGATTCGACTTGTTACAAACCCCTTTTGTGACCTTGAGACATGCTTGCGAGTCCTGTAACGGGCCAATTCATACCAAATTTCAAAAAGGAAAAATAAATTTTAATTTGATGAATCACGTTTCAAAATCTAATTTAATTTAAATTTAAATTTTTAATTTAATCATACATATTTTTTTTAATTATAAATTTGTAATTTGGCCACTCAAGTGGCATTCGAGTTGTTGCAGGCCCCAGTGGGCCTGTCTCAGAGCTGCAAAAGGCTTTCCGTGGCTCTGAGACAGGCTTGCGAGGGGGCTTGCAATACCCTGAGTGCGGCCTCGTAACAAATTAAAAAAATATATATATATTTTTTTCAAAGTGCACTGATTAGATCACAATGCATAGCTTGCTTTGCCTAATCGTCATTGGATGCTGAGTTGACTGAAGTGAAGGTGCTGCCAATTGTCATTGTATGATCAGAATCGTGAAGTGAGTGACTCCTCAACAAGTAGAGGCCCTCTTTAAAATAAAAAAGGGTGGGAATGGAAGTTATCAATTGTGAAAATCAATTATGGCGGGAATGTCGAGTCTCGAGTCATGCTAAGTCACGCTGAGTAATGCCGAGTGAGGCAAGTTAGGCGAGTTATATGTATTAGGGGTTGAGTATGGCCGAGTGGCTCCTTTTGTAGTTGACTCAACCTTACTCGACCCACTCGGAGAGTAATCGCTTAGTCGTGCTACATTGGTACAGATATCCCATGGATCCAAAGGAAGGCCCTTCCCACCAACATACTCAGACCATATATATGACTACTAATTTTGCTTAAGCCATCAAATTGGGCCTTGCTAGGGAACCGACAAGAGACATAATAGATATATGAAGCTTGAAGAATGTGTCCAACAATAGTCGATTTACCAATAAAGGGAATTCCTTATGATGTCAAACGTAAAGGTGGCTCGAAATCCTCCAAAGACACCATTCCCACAAAGACATTAGTAGCAAACCCACCCCAAAAGGAATACCCAAATACCTCACAATGACCTAAGGTGAAATATATGTTCATGATGCATGAATCTAATTTGGTGGTGAATCTGGCCCAACCAACCAAATATTTGTCTTTTGTTCATTGACAACAACATCAAAAGTGGAGCAAAATGTATCCAAGCATGCAAGGGCCTCATCAACCAAACTTGCTCAACTCTCATGGAGAGGAGAGAATCATCTACAAAATGGTATCAACCATCTTTGAATCATTTGGTAGCAGGATGCCTCAAACTTTCCATAATAACAAGTAACCTAGACGATTTGCTGGCAACACATACATATAAGGAGTTAAAGGGCACATATGATGGGTGAACCGATGTAGGAAAGTTCGTTGGGGCAAGGCATTATTGTTGGTAACAAAGGTCGAAGCAGTGGTGAAGAGGATATTTGCCATGACAATACACAATGTTCCAAAACCTGAACAAGTCAACATCTTCGAAATGAAAGAGTAATGAACCCAATCATTGTTGTAACTTAGGAATCCCCAAGTCCGCCCCATGCCTCTATGTGAGCATCCAAATCCCTTTGTGATGTATGGGGCGCAATCCCCTCCTCCTAAATGCCAAAATCCTCAATCAATACATGGCGTTGTCCACGCTAGCAACCTCCTCCGTGTGGGTAGTATGTAGAATGTCAACAAGTTGTTTAAAGATCTCCAACTCTCCAAGGAAGAATGTCAAGCAAGCATATCCTATTGAGGTCAAGCAATCATTGAATAACTCAACTTTAATGTGCAAATCCGACATGGATCATCTAGGGGCTAATTCAATGTTACTAGAATCATAATTGACAAATATTTGGTGAGGCAAAAGAGCAAAGAGTATGAATCGGATTGGGAAGAGATTATGAACAAAATGGCAAATATAAAAAAATGAAGATATACACATTTTGAAGTAAAAAAAGCATTTTTCATTGATATTAAATAAAGCTATTTGTATACATTGCAATGTGTCAATATCTCATATATAATATGAGTCCAAACTCCAAGCCAAAAGCGAGAAGCATATGCATATAAAAGTTAGCAAAGTATTTAACATTGAATTCTGATACTCGTTAGTAAAACAAATAAGTTGTAGATTCTCCCATGCCTTCATCTACTTCACTCTAAAGGTCCTTAAGGCAAAAAAGGAGGAGCTTCCGTTGATTGTAGCTAATCAGATGAAGAAGGATCTAGTTCTGTCCCTTATCAGTTCTGGTCAATAGTTGAATGATCCAAACCTGTCATCATCATGATCCATTGAAATATGAATTGAATTTTGAAGTTTACACTCTAAATTGATCCTTCAAATTCAAATGATTAAAACTTAAATAAATCATAAACTTAGTTGAGTCTTGTGTGTCTTTTTCTGTCACCAAGTAATTGCTTGTTGCGAAGCTGAAGATTGTAATGGACAAAAACAAGGTCATTTAGGTGCTTTTGTGTTGGTTGTACTTCTTGGAGTGTATTTTCTCAAATGTGCTTGAGTTGCACTCATAAGATGAAGTCTTATGGGTTTGATTTAAGATTTTAATGAAAATATCTTAATATTTGGCATATCATTGCCAAAGTTTTGCCACCAAGGATCTAGCAAATGGAAAGGGTTGAAGAATTGAGATTGAAGATGATAAAAAGTTAAAAATTTAGAAGAATCAAGATAATAAAATTTAATAAAACATTGAACAAACAAAATAAAGAAAAATTAGTGAATTTTGATCAAGCCTACAAGGGTAGTTAGCAATATTTTAGTTGTTTCACTTATAGCACTGGTATGGGCAAACAATTTTGAAGATGTCCTATAATCTTGTAGTTGGGAAAGAATGCGGCTTTGGGTTTCTCGATTAGGGATGCACCTTTCAACGCATGTCATAAGCCCTCTACTAAACTCCCCATCCTCACTAAATTTGGTCTTATCATAAAAAATATGTTGGATGAAAAAGTACCCAACATCATGTAAGGGAGAATGCATATTCCTATCCCAACGCTTATCAATATTTATTCCAAAGAGCCATATACTTGGCCTCCTTAGCGATAGATCTTCTTTTAATTGTCTGTTTGGTGAGATCCATCAATATCTCTGTCAATAATCCTGAAAGATCAAAGTAAGTTGCCAAACATTTGATTTTTGATATAAACAAAATTTGAAAATCAAGTGAGGTTTGGCTTTGAAGTTGAACATTGAAAAGGTTTAGGAATTAAGTTCCTAAGCAATTTGACAAGTGACTCCATCACAACAATAATCTGTTCAACATGTTTCTAGAAACCATTATTAAACATTGAGCAAAAATTTCAATGTCTTCAAGGGTTTTGACATGTTTAGATGCCATCCACCACAATCCCAAAGACATTCTCTTGAGATTTACCTTTCACTTAACCATGGCTTCTCATGGTGTTGAGGACATTTGTGTGATTGTAAGTGTATGGTAATGGAATTTTCCTTATTCACAACCCCTCGTATCCATAGAAGTCCTACCAATGTCCTTAAGCATTAAATCTATGCAATGTGCAACACAGGAGGTCCAAAATATGGTGGGGTGTCTAAGTTCAAAAGTCTAGCAACAAGCATATAGTTAGCTGTATTATCGACAACAATTTGTATAATAGTTTCTTCTCCCACTTCCCAAACAACTTACTCCATCATTTCACAAATTAGTTGGGCACTCTTAACTTTGTCTGAGTCGTCCACTAATTTGAGAAACATTGTTCCCTTTGGACAAGATATGAGGAAATTGATCAATTTTTTGTTCCTTTCATCTGTCTATCCATCAGCCACGATGGTGCGCACTGTTTTTGCCCATGACGAATGAAGATCAACAAGTATAAAGTGGACATCATCAACACTTTCTAATAGCAAATTTGTCAAAAGGCTCTCAGATGTATGGGCTATTCCTGTCATCTGTCTATCCATCACCCAAGATGGTGCACACTATTTTTGCTCATGATGGACGAAGATCAACAAGTATAGGGTGAACATCATCAACACTTTCTAATAGAAAATCTGTTAGAAGGCTCTCAGATGTATGGGCTTTTAATGTCTGAATTACACTAGCAACTGCATTCAATCATAGATTGCCAGTAAGGGCTTCTAGCATAGTGGAAAGGGATGTTACAACAATACCAAAAATTAGCAATGGCCTTCCTTGCTTGACTATGGACTCTCCTTTTTCAACCCGCTTCATTCAAGCTAGGTGGGGCACTGAGTTGTGTGCAGGGAGAAAAAAAGGTGTACAATTACACTTGTAGTGCTCAAATTTGTAAGAATGTGGGGAGGAGGAGGTGGGATTTGGATTTGGCTTTGAGGCATGTGAGGGGTATATGGAAACATGGGCTTGGCATCGAGGATTTAAGAGAGGGAGGGTGTTAAATTATGCAACTAGGGTGAAAATCCACTTTGGACAACTCATTTGATGGAGATGATGATTGCATTGAATTACACTTTTTGAGAGGACAAAAATCAACCTAAAGATTACTCAAATCGGACAAGGAGAAGTATGTTTTGAATTAAAGCTGTCTCATGTACAAATTGTCAAGGTTGGCGTCAAATACATGTAGGCTCATGAAGCCCAAACCTCATGTCTTTTCACCCACATGAATTCATATAAATACATGAGACGTCAAACCTCATTAAGCACTTCATTCACAAAACAAACATCTTCCCTCTCCTTCTCTTATTGGTTCTTACAACTCATACGTGAAATACATCTCTCTCATGCAAAGTACCCATGGTTGTCTCTGATTGGGCCGAATTACAAGGCTGACTACAAGATGTTGACCATCATTAACTTTGGCATAATTGGCATGTTTTGACTGCGTTTTTGGCAGAATCTTTTTTGTTTTAGCAGGCCCCAGATTTTGGTGTCAAATTTAAGTCATTTTATGCTCCTTGACCAAAGTGATAATTGCAGGGGATGACTGCAGGGTCCATCTCCATGTTGACCAAGTTTGACTACACTAAATCAATCTTTTTTGGGCTTGTTACCGCTCAAGCTAGCAGGGGTCCTAGGAAGGGATCCTATAGAGCAACTACTAGGTCAAGGGGCAACAATGGAGCGATAGGCCACTATCACCTCAGCTAAAGCTCCTTGCTCTTTACGGATTTTCACTGATGGGAAGAGGCCCGACAATAAAGGGGATCACTATAAAAATGAATCAATGAAGAGAAAAGGAGTGATTCATAAGGCCTATTCACAAGAGAGACTCAATTATATGGCTTGCTTGCTTGAGAGGCAAGGTGTAAGGCTCTCTAAGAAGGGTCAAGGGAGTTTCAAGGGCTAGGGTTGGTGAATGAGGCTTATCGAAGAACCTAGTCCTAGAAACCTTTGTGAAAACTTAATTTTCCAAATCGTCTTTGTAAAATTATCTTCTAAAAGTTGTTGGACCACACGGGACCAAGTGGACCCATAGTTAGGTCAAGTGGGTGGAGTTAATCAATTGAGGGTGTGCTCGACCTAATTGAGGGGGAGAAGGGGATCAAAGGAGAAACTTTTAGTGATTTTAATGTAATGGTCCCTATGAGGTCGCTAGCTAATACGAAGCCAAGGGCAAATTTCGATTTCAGATCTTGGGCTTGGAATATCTCGAGATGGCACCGCCAAAATTTCCTGAAATTTGGATGTCTCCCAGGAGACACAACAATGCAATAGAGGGAAAGAGACCAATTTTTTGGATGGGTGAATTGTGAGAAAAATGAAGCGCTAGGTCACTTATGGAGGCTAGACCTAGAAAGAAAGAGAGAAGGTGAGAAAGATATGCTTTGGAGTGATCACTGGTGGAGGATCAACGCCTAATGCTTTGGGAGAAATGGAGTCAAGGAGATTCCAATGCTTGGGATGATTTCATTTAGTCAAGGAGGCCTCTAGAACAATTTCACATGGCAATTAGGGCATGGGACAATTGTGGAGCCCACTGGGCAATGTGGACCAAGTGCATCATGCTCATTCGAAAGGTGGAACATGAGCAATCAATGAATGTTGTTGGGAATCCATGAAGTAATATATGCTATGTTGGTGGGCCATGGCTCTCAACGCTCACCTTACAAGTACCATTATGATCCTTTGGAGGGCTACGACCCCAGATAGGGAGACGAAGCCCTAAATTAAGACCCATCTGCAATCCTGCATAAGGTCCAATGCGTCCCCTTGCCCTCCAATACAACATATCATTAGAATAATCAAGTAATAATGCTTACAAATCATGGGATCATTGGGGCACTTCATGGTGGCATGCCCTTCCATATGGGCTTTGGCATGTACATGTGTCTCCAAGTTCAATAAGAGGCTAACCAAGGACCTTATTAGGTGGTTTCAACATCTAAGGGGGGTGGCATGTCCATAGTACATCCTTTAAGAGGTATGTGGCAAGTGATGTAATACTGAAATGGAGTGGGGGATCACAGGAATCATCAAGACCAAGGTGCGTGGGTAGCTCTAATAAGGGAAGCCCACAACTGGGTTTATGAGTGTAGGAGGGAGCAAATCATGGTACATGAGTTATTGAACTTTGTTTTTTCACCCTTCTTCATATGCCTTTTGCCTTTTATTGATTTTTGTTAAACACACATGGGCATCAAGAATAATCTAAAGGATAAATCATGAGAGTAATATTTTTATTAACAAGAGATATACATTTATAGTATATTATGTGACCGTTGGGTTCCACATCCCAAGGTCTCTTGGACTCCTTTTGTCCATTCGGCTTCCACACTAACCCATTGAGGATTAGGTGTCCAACATTCCCCCCCGTAATCCGAAGGGTTATGTATGAGTCCAAGAAGAGAGCTGTAATACAAAATGTGCAAAAATGCATGGCAACACTAGGTTGAATGTGCTCTCTGAAATGTTGGTATAAAGGGCTGTGCTTTAAGGATGACCACCAACACTGGAACGCTTAGTGCAGTTCCCGGAACTCTTCCAAAACTGGCAAGAAGTTGAAGTCTTCTGCTAGAGGAAGTGCGCCTATTGTTTTGAAGAGGGAAACCTTCAACCAATAAAGGGAGTTCTCACCTCGCATAAAAGGGAGAACTTCAACCTGAAAAGTTAAGTCTCAACCTGTGATGGTTTAAGGATGACCAACAACTCTAGAATGGTTAATGCAATTCCTGGAACTCTTCCAAAAATGGCAAGAAGATGAAGTCTTCTGCTAGAAGAAGTGTTCTCAATTTTGTTCCCGGAATTCTTCCAAAACTGGCAAGAAGCTGAAGTCTTCTGCTAGAGGAAGTGTCCCAGATTGCCAACTAAAGGCCTGTTCACGGGCATCTTTGTTTCTGGCTACAACTCTGAAACTGGTGTGGCAGGTTGTGGCTCAGGCTCGCTTGATGTGACTTTGAAGCTTGTAGTTGACCATCGTTTCCCCCCCTGTCAGATACAAGGTGAGATGATGGGGAAAACTCAACTGCAAGACTGTTCAATACTTTGGAATAAGTTCCGACATGTGATTGGAATATCTTCTTGGCTGTTGATGCCCATTGCGAAGAAGCGATCCATCCAAGATGAATCTTTGTTCTTGCAGGATGTTTATTTCTGAAGCATCTGTGTGAAGAATGACTGGTTTTATGACAATGCTTACATGGATGAACATCAAAACAGTGATCTTTCAAATGGCCAACTCGGTCACAGTGTTGGCATTTCACAATTTGTTGTTGTTTTTGTTGTTGTCACTGTGGAAGAGACGCAGAGTCTGGAACAGCTGGAGGTGAACTGTCATGAGGAGCAGGTGAACTGTCATAAATGAATCCAGCACTCTGAAACTGAATGGGCTTAGCATAGTCTGGAATATGAAAGGACAAGTCCTTGTCATATCCAAGACCAGTGCTGTGCTTGTTGTGGACAAGCTGTTCCCAAGGTTTGATGATGGGCTTGGGAAGTGCAGACTGAGATTCTGCATCTGCATGTACAACTGCTGCTTTATTGGGCAGTAAATCTGAATGAACTATAACAGTATTGACTTGCTGCTGATGGGTTGCAATCTCAACGTTCTGAACAGAAACAGGTTTAGAATGATGTCTATTTTGATGTAGCTCTTCTTGCTGTAGCTGTGATTCAAGCTGCACAAAATCTATCTTTTCTTGTGCATTATATAGGCAGGTCTGAATGTCACAGAGAGTGTCTTTGTTGATGTTTACTTTCCCATCGGCAGTGGAATATATCAAGGTATTTAATAAATCTAATACATCACTAATTAAAGCCATTTTCACTTCCAACAAAAGAGTACTGAAACAACTCTGCCTTTTTTTTTCAAACATTTCTTCCAGGTGTCCAGATCTTTGGAAAATTACAGAATTACAAAATATTTCACAATTCTTCTAGGCGTCCAGATTTTGGAAAATTACAAATTAAAAACCCGGAAATTTAAGACACGCAAAACCTCTTTCTTTAATACAATGGCGTAGAAACTCTGTTTCGTCTAGCAAAACCTGTAAATAATAGCGACGAACTGGCCCCCAATAGCAGTAAAACTCTGTCAAAGTTTGTTGAGCAAAAGACCAAACAACACAGAAATCGCGTTGAAGTGGAGTTTTCCAAAACCAAAAACTGTCTCCGAATGTCTTAAATACAATGCCACACTGCTTACCAAAACAGACCACCAATGCCAACCACGCTGCTCCAAAGCTCACACACGGTTGTTGTGCATTGAGATTATGGGCATTCAGGTCAGCATGGACACAACATTCAAAACTCTAACTTGACCTTAAAACCATTCTCCCAATTTTACTTCTTCAATAATTCTCACTTGAAATGTCTGCCCTTTCAACCAGCTTGTACAAAAAAGTGCAATGATTTGAGGTTTGAGCACACTAGATGGTGAAACAAGAGCATCTACCAGAACATCATGTGGAGAAACAAGGATTGGTTCGTCCGATATTTGTGTAGAGTATGTCAATGCAATTAGCAGAGGTGGCTGCCAACCTCTTTTTTCAGCGAGCTCCAACTAATTTTTGAGAAAAAGACCATAATTTCCTCCGCCATGACCCAAGCGTCTCTGTGAGAGGTGAAAGGCAAGCCCAAGCAAGAGCAACAAATCTTATGGTTCAAAAATTTCCGATAGACACCACTCAAACTGGGATCATTGAAGGCATCACCTCCTTTCGACTTCTGAGAGCGGTTATGAGGTCTCAAAGATGCAGGAAGCCATTCACTTACATTATCACTCAAATTTTGCAGATAATAAAAGTACAATTAATCATTCAGAATAGGTAATGCACTTTATAACATGGATCAAGTCATTTAAAGGCCTATATGGCTGAGAAGATGAGATCGATTCCCACAGGGGCAAGGAGACAAAGAGAGTTTGGAGTTAGATGCAACAATAATATGTGGGAGTTGATGTGTTTGCAGGGTGGTGTATGAAAAATCACACAACTTTCAAATGGGATCATGCCCATCAACGTATCAATAGAACCTACCACACTTGGTGGAGTGGGCTCATCATAACTCTGTGAACTTGGGAGTGTGTTAGCAGAATAGACTACTCATTTTCCATATGCAGTTGCTGACGCTGAGTTTCCATATGCAGTTGTATCTACAAAACCTGCTGGGGTTGGATACTGTTGCCAGTGGACCATTATCATATATTGCTGGTGCTGATTGCATCGAAACTCCATTACGATTGGAAGCGTTGATATTATTAGATGAACGCAAATCACTCTCCCTGTGAGCAAAGTGACATTTATCTCCAAAACGGTGACCCGTGTCAGTGTTGAACCGATTGCAAAGTCTAGTTTTGTAACCATTGACAGTAACTTCCTTGATACAGATTACCGATTATTAAATCTTATAAGCCATGAAAAATATATATACACAGACTTCACATCAATATGAATAAACGCACGAAGCTATATTTTTAGTAGGGAAATAGATGTTTTTCCACCACTACCAGTGACCCATCGGAGACTACCTCATTTCAAAATATATATTACATCGGGAAATAGAAGTACTTGCATAACTACGAAAAAACCCAAACCTTCCCTTAGATTGGGAGTCAGCCACCAGAGAAGACAGTTTTTGAAACCAACACCCTACAAACATATTTAATCTGCCATCTTGAGATTTGGAGAGGAGAGCTAAAGCTATCCCCGGCTCTCCAGAAATGCAAGCGGAACTAGCTGGCGGACAATCCCATCATATAATGAAATTTTTTGCAAGTATTTGCTATTCTCACCTGCCGAGGCTTGGAGATCACAAGTAACTCTATCGTCCCAAAGCCATTTCTCCTCGATTATTGAATCCAAGAAACAACGTTTTCTTGTATGGTTAGAACGCTGACGGTTTGAACGCAAGATCTCATGCGCAATTTTGAAACAGAATCGCAGCACAGGTCCGGAAGTTCAATGGATTCCCCACACAACCTTCTCTTGGATATGGCGAAGCCTCCAGTGAAACCTTTGTGCGGTGGAATGAGAGTATTTTGTCGGCAATGGAGGGCATGCAGGGTTCAAAAATTAGAGATGATTTCAATCACAATCATAGTATGGACAGTCCTGCGTGGAGGCGCAACAGTCATCAGATAAGGCAATATGGACAACACTTTTATGAATCGTTTATGGATTCTATGTCAGGATAGCCAGAGAGCAATCAACTTATTCGGATGAACAACGCAAACGTTCCTCTGTCAGGTGAATGTTAGGCGCAAACATTCCCATGTCAGGTGAATGTTGGGGGTAGGTCTTATAAATGGAATATGGCAGAAGAGGGCGTAGGTAATGCAGAAGAGAGTCTTAAAATAGCCAAAGTCAGGTGCAGCGTATACAGTGCCAGAGGTCAGGTAGGAGAGGCAGCAGATTTCTGGCAGACAATGAATTAATGGAGCGTTACAGGTAATGGGCAGAACTGGCAGGTCTGCACACAGTAAAACTCTTTATAAGGTGGCAATTCTGCTCAATTCTGATTAGGAGAAAGGTAGAACTGACATATATATAGAGACCACAAAACAAGTGGCTCAAATTGGAGCAGGACCAGCAATTGCCTGCTCTGATACCATGTTAAACACACATGGGCAGCAAGAATAATCTAAAGGATAAATCATGAGAGTACTATTCTTATTAGCAAGAGATATACATTTATAATACATTATGTGACCATTGGGTTCCACATCCCAAGGTCTCTTAGACTCCTTTTGTCCATTCGGCTTCCACACTAACCCGTTGAGGATTAGGTGTCCAACAATTTTTCTTCATAATTGCTCAAGGCTGCAGGGGATGGAGAACATGATGTGTAATATATAGTAGTGGATACCCCCTTGAGGTGGGATAGTTCATCGCCCACTAGGGGTTGGGACAATCATGTGTTCCTTAATGATAGACGAGGCTCATTTGGGGCCGATAGGAACCATGGTGATGGCCATGAATAAGGGGTAGAGCTCTTGTTTGGATTTTGCCGACGTGCTAAATTTGTATGTCCCGACCATCTTTTGCGTTTTGTGGTACATCTCTTGTTGAGAGGCCAAATTATGATTTTTACATTCTTTTTAGCTACATCAACCTCTGGGGCATGGTGTGGACAAGAGGAGGGGAGGCTAACCATATGTGGACTCAGTGGACACATGTGGACCTGGATGGGAAAAGAGATGAATTAGCTCAAATAAGTGGAGAGGGAGTAATGTAGGTGGTATCTGGAAGTGGGACCACACAACAAAATCGGGATTTCGCATGTAGTGCGAATCCTTAAGCTAATGGCCAGTCAAGGAGATCCCATGGGACTAGGATACAAGGGGAACCACAAAATCGGGCAATGGAGATAAGAATACAAACCTAACCCAATCTTTCTGCTGAATACCCCCACCAATTCATGCCCAAGGTGCCCATGAGAAGTAAGGAAAACTACTCAACTATACTAATGAAAAGACATACCTTTGGGGTCAGGAGGTCCACCTTCAAACATACATTCATAATAGATGGGCGAGGGACCACTTGGTTGGTTCATTTGGCAGAGAAAATGGCCCATCGAGCTATCTAGAGGATGCAAAGGGTTGTTGGCTACCGACTGAGGACCATCTGGGAGAATTTGTTCTCCCATATACACTACCCCCCCATGTGGTGTGTAATGTTTGGCTCCAACTGGGACATGAGCTCTCGGAAAAGTGCGTGAAGCTACTCGAATGGGAGGTCATGAGAACACCAACAATCTCTTGGTTAGCGTAGACTTGTTACCTGCACATATCAATGACCAAGGACATGGGGTGACATGTTTTTGTCTTGTCTTTGCCCATGCTTAGTATTAGATTGTAAAACCAACAAAAAGGAAAAAATATGCAAATTTAATCTAAATGCAACTAATATGTCATGAGAAATATCACATGATGTTAGTTCTAATGAGAAAATCAGCGTGCAATGTATAATACTCTAACATGCATATGGTACAATGTTAAGTGCCCTCGGGTAATATTCTTTTAGGAGCTTCCCATTCACGGGAAGTGGAATGGACTCTCCATTAAGTGATAGAAGTTTATTCTTGCCATATTAGCTATCCCGAACGGGCCTACCCATAGGTTGTACCATTTATTGTGCATGCCAGGCTTCTCCCATGAGGGTTGAGAGATATGCTGTATTGTCTACGTTTCTTGAATACCTTCCTTAGGTGTTTGCAATGGTCCTTTCTTTATTCGGAAGCGATAGTTAAGTCATCTTGGTAGATTTCCATGATTTTCCTAATGAGATCCTTGAAAGTGAAGTACATGGCCCTTTGAAAGGTAGATCTAGTGTTGAGGAGACCAAAGGCATCATAAGATACATGTATGTTCCCCATGGTGTAATGATGGCAAATTTCAGAAGATCCTCCTCTTTTACAATGACTTGGTTATACTTGGAAAACCCCATCCAAAAATGACATCATTTGACACCCATTTATACTCTGTAATAGGTTCTCCATATTAGGCAAGGGGTAATTATCCTTCAAGCGCACACGGTTGAGATCCCTAAAATCAATGCACATTGTAATATTGCTAGTCTTCTTGCGAGTGATCACAGGGTTGGAAATCTAGGATGGATGTTGTATGGGAGTGATGATTCCTACATCAACCATTTTTTAGAGTTCTTCTTTGATAGGTTTTGCCCCTTCCTTGAGAGGGATGGTATGTTGAATAATTTCGGGGATATAGGCCTTTAAGTCATCATAAGACCAAGCAAAAACATCCCTGAATTCTCTCAACAATTTTTTGAGCTCATGCCTTTCTTCTTTGGATAAGTCTCCCAATTTTGATTATTTGAGGAGAGGTCTCGATCCAAGGTTGAGGTCCAATGTATCAGGTGACTCTTGGTTATCATGCTTGGTGATGCTAACATCATTCCTATTGAAATGTTGCTTATTAATTATGTCCATGGCCATGGCTCTCTTAAGGGGTTCTTCATGGTTTTGAAAGAAGTTACTTATGGCCTAGTCGTTTTCAAAAACATGCCAATGGTCTTCGTAATCAGGGATAAAGGGTCTATTAATGGTATCAACTATACATCTCCCCGTTTTAGAGATGCCATTACGAATGATTGAGGAAGTGGACACAACTATGGCTAAGGAATTGGCCATGTCGTTTAGGGATTTGTTTAGAGCTCAAAAGGGCACTTGCTTAAAGCCCTTGATTATGTGAATGATCCTTTCTCTATAAGGCTTCAACCTCTCATGTTTTGTATCAAATGTTCCTCTTATTTGCGAGACAACTAGGTCAGAGTCTCCTATTATTAGTAATTGTTGAATTTTCCTTGATTTAGCTGCTTCAAGTCCCAATAATAGGGCTTGATATTCAACAACATTATTGGTGAAATTGAATTGGAGTCTTAGGGCAAACATTAAATACTCTTTGGATGGGGAGATGATGACAATACCTCCTCCTGACCCAAATTTAGAGTGCGCTCTATCATAATACGTTATCCAAAGTCTAGGGGTAGGTGGGGTTTTGACATGTTCATTCTTGCCTAAGAATGGATACATAGAAGTTTTCCTTCCAAGGGAGGTATATATTGGAGCTATCTTCATTAATGGACAAGTTTAGATCCTCAACTAGTTGCTTAGACACAATCATCTCCCATGCAGGGTTCATTTCGACTATGACTATGTTCATGGTGAATTCCTTTTCAAGATATGTATGAAAAAAATGCCCTTTTCCCTTCCACTATTCCACATACCCTAAGCTCATCACAATTTAGGATCATCTTGTTAGGACATTCCATTGAGAGCTTGAGTCCAAGTTTCTTCATAATACTTGAGGACATGATGTGAATTGGACTCCATAATATAGAATACAATTTCTCAAGGTATGGCCATTTATCCCAAGGGCAACATAGAAGGGGTCATTCATGTTCAGGGGTAACCTTAGAGAAATTCTCATAGTAAGATTAGGGGGCTCCTTCTTGTGGCCCTTTTTCATTCTTCTGCTAGTCTTGTGCAAGGTGTTATCTTCGTGAGGGGAAATTTCTTTATCATTTGAAGGGGGGCTATGATCTCTAACTTGTAGCATATCGGTGAAGTCTGCCTCATGGCTTGCTCTAGATCAAAAACGATATTTTGAGCTTGAAGGAGACTAGTAGGGTTCTTATTTATGACGTTGAAAGGCTAATTATCCTGTGAAAGCATTGAAGTAAGCGGCTAGGGCCGCCTCCTTTTTTTTGGCGGGGGGGAAGGGGGGGGGGCTAGTTCTTGGGGAATAGAATGAATGATCATGTTAAACCTTTGATTGAATGCAACAATGGATTCATCATTACCCATTTTGCTAGATAAAAGACCCTTATATAATTCAACAATGTCTTTTTTATAGAACTAACTTTTCTCGAATTCCCTAACAAATTCTTCCCATGAAAAGATGGAGGATGGGGGAAGAGATAACTACCACACTTGGGCCTTTCTAATTAAGATTGTGGCAAAGGAGATCATGCGGTTAAACTCATTGTAAGATGCACCACATGTTTGATATTCTATGTTTAGGAGATGCTCTTGGGGATCTTCCTCCTTGCTGAATTTGGGCCTATTTGGATATTCAAGCAAGGAACTAAAAAGGGCCCCATTCATATTGGAAAGGTTCAGAGTAGTGAAAATCTTGCGTTTTTACTTCAATCTATTGATCCTCCTATCAAAGAACAGGGTGTGGGGTCCTTAAATGCATTCTACGATGATAAGTTATGGTTTCGGGGTCTTCCATTCCAGGAAGGATGTTGTGGAGTCGCCAGAGGAATATTATAAATGTCGTTTAATCAATCAATTGCTCAATGATTCACTAGGGAAGTAGACCCACTTCCTTCCCCGACAACGCCACCAAAAATGTTATTGTTCAAACTAGCAGGGGTCCTAGGAGAGGATCCTATAGAACAACTACTAGGTCAAGGGGCAATAATGGAGCGATAGCCCACTGTCACCTCAGCTAAGGCTCCCCGCTCTTTATGGACTTTCACTTATGGAAGGAGACCCAATAGTAAAGGGAATCACTAGAAGGATGAATCAATGGTGAGAAAAGGAGTGATTGGCCTATTCACAAGCAATTGTATGGTTTGCTTGCTTGAAAGGCAAGGTGTAAGGCTCTCTAAGAAGAGCCAAGGGAGTTTCAAGGGCTAGAGTTTGCGAATGAGACTTATCAAGGAGGAACCTAGTCTTAGAAAACCTTGTGAAACTTGGTTTCCAATTGGTCTTTGTAAAATTATCTCCCAAAAGTTGTGGGACCACACAGGACCAAGTGGACCCAAATTTAGGTCAAGTGGGTGGATTTGATCAATCGAGGGTGTGATTGATCTAATTGAGGGGGAGAAGGGGATTAAAGGATAAATTTTCAGTGATTTTAATGCAATGATCCCAATGAGGTCACTAGCCAATGGGAAACCAAGGACAAGAATTGATCTCAGATCTATAGCTTGGAATATCTCGAGATCCCACCGTTGGAATTGCCTCAAATTTGGAGGGCTCCTAGGAGACAACAACGTAGTAGAGGGAAAGAGATTGAACTTTTTTGATGGGTGAATTGTGAAAAAAATGATGCCCTAGGTTACCTATGGAGGCGAGGCCGAGAAAGAAAGAGAGAAGGTGAGAAAGATGTGCTTTAGAGTGATCACCAGTGGAGGATTAGTGCCTAATCCTTTGGAAGAAATGGAGTCAACGAGATTCCAATGCTTGGGATGATTTCATTTAGTCAAGGAGGCTTCTAGAATAATTTCGTATGGAAATAGGGGATGGGACAATTGCTTCAAGGTCTTTATACTTTGATATGCAATATATGATGATTTATTAAGATACAATTTCGACAAAATATCTCTAGGAATATTCAATTATTCATACATGGCCCATGACATGATGCAACGCTACAAAAGACTATTTTTTCACAATTTCACATAAGAAAAGCAATAAATTTCAGCCTAGTATAGCGAAAATCCCCAGCAACATGCCTGTGGCATAAGAAAATGATAAAATGGCATTAAAAGATTACTTACATGTAAGAAAAATTATATCCAATCATCATTATCTGCCAATAGTGAAGTTCCAAGACAAAAATGAAGAGATCCAAACATCAAAATTCATCCATTCATCCAATTTCGTGCTCCAAAAAGAATAGCGAAAATCTTACAAGAGAGAATGATCCAATCCAAGTGAAGATGATCAAAATCATTCATCACACTTATATCTATACACTTCCATGAATTCAATTTAGCTAATTAGGCTTAATTTAGCCCTTCAAATAAAATAATTTGCATAATAACAAAACGTTTGGTGACAAGCCCACGAAATAGCTCGATAATGTAAGGATAAGCCTCTCAAGAGGTTGGATAAGGGGTTGGCCCCTTGTTATCCAATCAAGAATTTGTGGTTCTCCGAAGTGGGTGTTAGGGCACTAGGAGTCAGGACATCCTCATGGGTCTCCAAATGGATCAAATATGTTTGTAGACCATCTGTAAGGGTTGGAGTAGTGACATAAGCCATCCCTATGCAGCGGGAGGCATCCTGGAACATCTGACAATTGTATGGTGCAACTGTGGAGCCGACTGGGCAATGTGGACCAAGTGCATCATCCTCATCCGAAAGGTGGAACGTGAGCAATCAATGAACGTTGTTGGGAATCCATGAAGTAATATATGCTATGGTGGTGGCCCATGGCTCTCAATGCTCACCCTACAAGTGCCAATGAGATCCTTTGGAGGGCTACGACCCCAGATACGAAGACGAAGCCCTAAATTAAGACCCATCTGCAATCTTGCATATTGTCCAATGCGTCCCCTTGCCCTCCAATACAACATATCATTAGAATAATCAAGTAATAATGCTTAGAAATCATGGGATCATTGGGTGGCATGCCCTCCCATATGGGCTTTGGCATGTATATGTGTCTCCAAGCTCAATAAGGGGTTAACCAAGGACCTTATTAGGTGGTTTCAACCTCTAAAGGGGTTACATGTCCATAGTACATCCTTTAAGAGGCAGGTGGCAAGTGATATAATAATGGAATGGAGTGGGGGATCAAGGGAATCATCCAGACTATATGTCAAGGTGCGTGGGTAGGTATAATAAGGGAAGCCCACACATGGGTATATGAGTGTAGGAGGGCGCAAATTGTGTTATTTGAGTTAGCCCTATCAAGGGAATCATCCAGACGATATGTCAAGGTGCATGGGTAGCTATAATAAGGGAAGCCCATACATGGGTATATGAGTGTAGGAGGGCGCAAATTGTGTTATTTGAGATAGCCCTACTTTTTTTTTTCCACACTTTTTCATATGCCGTTTTCCTTTTATTGATTTTTCTTCATAAGTGCTCGGGGCTCCAGGGGATGGAGAGCATGACGTGTAACATATAGTAGTGGATACCCCTTTGAGGTCGGACAATTTATCGCCCACTGGGGGTTGGCGCAATCCTGGGTTCTTTAATGATGGAGGGGACTCATCTAGGGCCCATAGGAACCAGGGTGATGGCCATGAAAAAGGGGTAGAGCTCATGTTTCGCTTTTGCCCATGTGCCAAATTATGCTTTTTTACTTTCTTTTTAGCTGCATCAACCTTCGGGGAATCGTTCCAGGCCCAACCCAAAGTGTGAAGAAGGGGAGGGGGAGGCTACTCGATGTGGACGTAGTGTACACATGTGGACTTGGATGGGAAAAGAGATGAATGGGGCTCAAATACGTGGAGAGGGGCTCAAATAAGGGAAGTGTGTTGGAAACACTGAGAGGGGGGTGAATCAATATTTCTTTTTCCGACTATTGTTTTACCAGTTAAACAATTTATATTTAGAACACAAGATGAACAACAATAATAAATGCTTTTATAGATATTTTTGTAGTAAAAATAAATACAATATATAAGTGGTTGCAATCAGTTGCCAAGCTCCAACTCGGACTTTGGTGAGGCTCCAACCTCCTGAGCACCAACTCTATTTTGCTAGGACACCAAACTTGGACTTAGGAGCACCAGCTCCCAAGGACTTCAATCCATCCTTTTCTTGAGACACCAGTCCCAAAGACTCCAATCCTTCCTACTTTTGAGGCATCAACCCCAAGGACTCCAATCCTTCTTACTTCTGAGGCACCAGCCCTAAGGACTCCTATCCTTCTTGCTTTTGAGGCACCAGCCCCAAGGGCTCCAATCCTACTTACTTCTAAGGCACTAGCCTTAAGGGTTCTGACCCAATCTTGTCAAGGTTCATTTGATAGTAACGTTTTGCTCTCAGAACTCTTCTCTACTGAGTTTTGTCTGATTATAGCTTCACTGCAGTCTCCAAGCTACAACATCAATGTCAGCCAGTATTCTTATGAAGAAGTCTTTACAACTTTGCACACTGCCCACACATAGTCTCCAATAGCCTTCATGCTCTTCGATAATGTCTTCACACAGCTTTAGTCAGTCTACTATTAGCTGCACTAAACTCTCCATAAAGAACAATTTCCTGTTCAAGCTTATGTTCTCTGCTGGCTACTTCTCCCCTTCGACTGTTTGTTGTACTGTTGGCCCTTAGGCCCTCTTTCTGTTCTGCTGGATCCTCTTACTGCCTCTGTCTCCTCCAGCTTATTTCCACAACGTTCAATAGTGTTCAACAGCCTTCAACAACACTAACTGCTCGCTGTTCTCTGCTTTTTCTATCTTATTCGTTTCCCATGCCTCTGTCTCCCAGTTTCCTCTCTTCGCTAGCCCTTTAGCTTCGTCAACACTCACTATCATTTCCTCTGTGCTTGCTTGCTTCTTTAGCTTCCCAACTTTTGGTTGCCTTTGTCTATTCGTGCTCACAGGACACGTTGATTCAAATGGCGAGGACCGAGTCATACGTAGAGAACACATATACAAAAAATTGTAACAACGCTCCTGTTTTCTCATGATAGCAGGCATAGACAGGGACGACATTATTTAACGGACAGTCACGTCTCAATCGTAATCGCAATCGGCTTGATTTAGCCTCTTGAACTATAGTTTAGGGCTTTTGAACTATCGAGAGCGTTATTGTATTGCATTTCTGCCTCAAAGGCTCGCACACGACAAATATTAGAGAGATAATGGTCTTCCCCTTTGGGGACCCAAAAACCCTTCAAAATTTTAAAAATGCGATTTTCCACCTTTTACACAGTTATATGGCTTTTACAGCAGATCCAGATCTGACCGATCGGACGGCCAGGATCCAATCGCAGTATCGACAATCGGCATCACAAGGCTCTTAACTATCGACGCTTTTCCTTTGGTCTAGTGCGATATTGCTGGTCGCTATCAACGATCCGCAATAGTCGCTTCAATATATATATATATATATATATATATATATATATATAATATATATATATATATATATAATCCCGCTCGATATGTCCTATGCGATACAAATCGATGATCACAAGTCGCAAGGGTTTTGGCCACTCCACTTAAGCGATGCGATAACACCGCCGGACCCGATAGTACTCAATCTCCCTTTCATATATAACTTTCAAATCCGCCCCTTAACTTTGTTTATATATATATTGCTCCGCTGTTTATATATATATATATATATATATATTTTGCTTATGCACCTTATTCTTGGCATAAGCGATAGCTCTACTCCTCTGATAGAGTATTCGCCATAGTATTTTTGCTGGGATTCCACGCTGATAGTGTATTTGCCTTATAACTCAGTGTTTCTCCCTTTTCTGCTTCCCGATTTCTTTGGCATATACGTATGGTATATGGCTCCTCTTGTTGGTTCTTCTTGGGCATGTATTACATGCAGTGCTCCTTTGATATGGTTTCTTTTGCTCTGATATGTCTCCTTGCTCTGATATCCTTGTTTTGGCATATATATATATAAATGGCTCCTCCTGTAGCCCCTCTTGTTTGCTCTGTTCTTGTTGCTCCTGTAGCTCCTCTTGCTCTAATGTGGCTCCTCTGGCTTGGCAGTGTCTTTCAAAGACCTCCTTGCACATATGAATGCCTCTCTTGCTCTGATATCCTGTGATATGCTTTGATTTGCTTCCTTTGGTAACTCCTCTTTGCTTATGGGTTGGCTATCCTGATGGCCTTGCTCCTGTCTCTTCATGGATCTGCTCTGCTTTCCCTTGGCTTCATATCATCATCTAGCTTCTAGAATATTGCCATATTGACATCAATGACAACCTAGGTCAACAATCTCCTCCTTTGTTATTGATGGCAATATTCTTCTTCTCACCCCCTTTGACATCAATGGCAAAGGAGTGCTCAGAGACTCCCCCTATCAAACTGCTTCTGTTTTTCATGAATGGTAGATCTTCATGGGTCTGTGACTCCCCTTGTCATAGTGCTCTTCTTCTTTTTACTCAAGATAGAAGGATTGATGCTTTATCATCAATTAGCACATTATTCCCTCTACATGTCTCAGAACTACTCTATCATGGCTTCAACAATGCTTAAAGATGCTCTACTTTAATGCTTTCATTCAGATTGCAAATGGCCATACAACAAGTGTCCAAGTCCAGGCTGTGATGCTTGAATCGGTATTGCTGTCTCCATAGGCAGCATTAAGAGACCTTCATAGACCGAATCAAGAGAAACTGCCGTTGAGAATGTCTTTCTTGCTGTCTTTCTTCAGATCTGAGTTCATTTGTGTCTCTGTGCTTCTTCCTAAGTCACTGCCATCCTTTCCTTGTGTTCTTGTACAAATCTCTGCATGTTATTTCTGCTAGCAGATTTACATATACAATCTGTGACTATCTTTTAAAACATTCTGTTGATTTGCATCTATTTGCAATGCTTCAGTTTGTTATATGCTGCCAGCTACTCTTACTTCAAACTCCATTCCAGATGTATCAGATCTTATTCTTCAATGGAGTACTCTTGAGACATGATTTTCATCAAAGAATGATTATTAATATAGCTCAACAAGGATTTCATCAGGAACCTTTTCACTAATAGCTTTTGCAACAGTGATCAAGAATTACAAGGCCCCCCTAACTATATGCATCATCTCCTTTTGGCAGAGTCTTCTCATAAATTGCTTAGATTGTCGAAATTCAGGCCAATGCCATCTGCTGTTGGCTGGAGAGCTCAAGGGACTTTCAGATTGTATTTCCTTCCTTCTCCATACTTGTGTAACTTTCTTCTTTTGCATGGTTCTAGCTTGTGTAACAGCCCAAGTTAAGTTACAATCTCGTGGCATATGACCAAGGTTATGACACTTGAAGAATTCTACATTGTTCATGAATAAGAATTCTTGTTTTCTTCCTGCAAAATTGTTTCTTGGAGATTGTGGGGGACTATAATATCTATCTCTATGAGATGATTGGGGACCATAACATCTATCTTTATGATATGCTTTATAGTTTTTTGCCATGTGACCAAAGTTTGTACAAGAATAACAATAACCAAAAAATGAACTTTGGTCCCTGGGAGATGGAGGTTTCTTTGGTGTATTTTTGAAGCCTTTCTGCCTTGAGATCCTTTGATGATAACTATTGCCTCTCGCATCTTTGACATCATCTATATTTCTTCTTGGAGCAAGATTTCTTCTATTGTAGTCTTGATTTTTCTCCTTCCCTTCGCTGGAATTGGGAGCATCACCATTTCTTTCTGGCTTCTTCATATCTCTTTTGTTTAAAGCATTTTCATTCTTGTTTGAGGGTTCACTTGCATACCCGAGACTTGATTTATCAGATGGACATCTGTGATAGCTGAGCATGTCATCCAAGGCTTGAGAGCTCTTCAAGATTTTGTTCATCCCTTCAACCTTTGTCTTGAGGAAGACAATCTCTTCTTCCAATCTTTCAGACTCGCTATTCTTCTTAGCAAGTTGTTCTTTAGTTTCTTCCTTTATACAAATAGCTTCATTTGCTTCTATTTTAAGGGAGATGATATCTGACTTTATTTTGAAGATTTCTTCATCCTTTGCTTTCAGTTGACAGATCATGGTGTTTCTTTCCTTTCCTGCTTCATCAACCTGACCTTCTATGACTGCTAATGCTTCCATGGTCTTTTCAGCGCCTTTATTTCCTTCCTTCTTTTTGTAGTTGAGACTTGAGAGAGGAGATCTCTACCTTGTACTGACCAATATCTTCTTCAAGTTTGTTCAAGCTCTTGTGCCTTTGTTCAAGTTTACTTGACAAGGTATTTTCCTGCTTCTTTGCTTTATTCAATTGATTTGTCATGGATATGACTTCTTCATGATGCTTTCTTTTGCTTTAATGAAATTCCTTCTTAAGCTTGGCAAGCTCTTCAACCCTTTCTTGTACTTGAAGCTTGATGAGGTCAACTTTCTTCCTTGTTTGATCTTGGTTACCAACTAGTGCTGTCTTCTTAAGTTTCTCATTTTCATTTTTCAAATTGTTAATCTCTTCCATGGCAATCATAAGTTGAGCGAGGAGTTCTTCTACAAAATCTTTTTCATTCTCTTCATCTTCTAAGTTTGATTTAGCCTTGACATCGTCATTCTCATGTTCAATTTCTATGATGGGTTTTGGATTTATTTCTAGATTTCCATCATCTTCTTGACTGATGGTCATGGTCAATGCTCCTTTTGAGTGAAGGTCATGAAGTTTGTGACATATACCCTTTGCTGATGAACATTTTCCTAGATTGTTCTTTATAGAATCAGGTAGACCATTAAAGATTGCCTTTATTGCTTTTGCATTGTAGTCGTTGGATTCTCTATCCATCCTGCTATCATCAATCACTGATTTCCAGATTTCAATGCCTTTAAGTCTGTAAGAAATTCCTCATTCTTGCTTCCCATATATTAAAGTTCCCATTGAGCCTTGGATCCTCCTTAAATTGATTGTCTTCTATTTTAGTAGTAGAGGGAGACATATCCTTAGGAGGATTGGAGACTTCCTTCCTTGACCTCGCCATTTGTGTTCTAAAGGTCAACCTTCAAGCTGTTAAGCTTTGAATGAACTTTGAAGGTACTGGCTCTGATACCAATTGTTGGAAACACTGAGAGGGGGTGAATTAGTATTTCTTTTTCCGACTATTGTTTTACCAGTTAAACAATTTATATTCAGAACACAAGATGAACAAGAATAATAAATGCTTTTATTAATATAATCTTTGCAGTAAAAATAGATACAATATATAAGTGGTTGCAATCAGTTGCCAAGCTCCAACTCGGACTTTGGTGAGACTTCAACCTCCAAAGCACCAACTCTATTTCACTAAGACACCAATCTTGGTCTTAGGAGCACCAACTCCCAAGGATTTCAATCCTTCCATTTCTTGAGACACCAGTCCCAAAGACTCCAATCCTTCCTACTTCTGTGGCATCAAGCCCAAGGACTCCAATCCTTCTTACTTCTGAGGCACTAGCCCTAAGGACTCCTACCCTTCTTGCTTATGAGTCACCAGCCCCAAGGACCCCAATCCTACTTACTTCTGAGGCACCAGCCTCAAGGTTTCTGACCCAATCTTGTCAAGGTTCATTTTATAGTAATGTTCTGCTCTCAAAACTCCTCTACTGAGTTTTGTCTGATTATAGCTTCACTGCAGTCTCCAAGCTACATCATCAATGACAGCCGGTATTCTTAAGAAGAAGTCTTTACAACTCTGCACACTGCCCACACATAGTCTCCAGCAGTGTTGTGAAAAGCGCGATTTAATCGCGCTTTTTTGAAAAAATCGCGCTTTTTTCCCCTAGCCGATTTAATCGCGCTTTTTATAGGAAAAAAGCGGGATAAAATTTTTTTGCCGCTTTTTTGGGAAAAAAGCGCGCTTTTTTCAAAAAAGCGCGCTTTTTTCGAAAAAAGCCCGCTTTTTTGGGAAAAAAGCTCGGGCTGGCGAGGCAGCGCGATTTTTAATGAAAAATTGAAAAAAATTGAAAAAAATGAATATTTTTGTACCAAACGATTTTTTCCCGCTTTTTTCTGCTTTTTTCCCGATTTTTCCGCTTTTTTCCGCTTCATTCCCCACGCCGATTTAATCCCGCTCGCGCTTTTAACAACATTGGTCTCCAGTAGCCTTCATGCTCTCTGATAATGTCTTCACATAGCTTTAGTCAGTCTACTGTTCGCTGCACTAAGCTCTGCATAAAGAACAACTTCCTGTTCAAGCTTATGTTCTCTGTTGGTTACTTCTCCCCTTCGACTGTTTGCTGTCCTGTTGGCCCTTCGACCCTCTTTTTGTTCTGCTGGATCCTCTTACTGCCTCTGTCTCCTCCAGCGTATTTCCACAATGTTCAACAACCTTCAACAACCTTCAATAGCACTAACTGCTCGCTGTTCTCTGCTTTTTTTGTTTTATTCGTTTCCCATGCCTCTGTCTTTCGGTTTCCTATCTTTGCTAGCACTTTAGCTTCCTCAACGCTTGCTGTCATTTCCTCTGTGCTCGCTTGCTTCTTCAACGTCCCAACTTTCGGTTTCCTTAGTGTGTTTGTGCTCATAGGACACGTTGATTCAAATGGTGAGGACCGAGTCATACGCAGAGAACACATATACAAAAAATTGTAACAACGCTCCTGTTTTCTCATGATAGCAGGCATAGAAAAGGACGACATTATTTAATGGACAACCATGTCCCAATCACAATCGTAATCGGCTTGATTTAGCCTCCTGAACTATCAGGAGCGTTATTGTATCGCATTTCTGCCTCAAAGGTCTGCGCATGACAAATATCAAAGAGATAATGGTCTTCCCCTTTGGGGACCCAAAACCCTTCAAAATGTTAAAACTGCGATTTTCCACCTTTTACAGAGTGATATGGCTTTTACAGCAGATCCAGATTTGACTGATCAGACGGTCAGGATCCAATTGCAGTATCGGTAATCGACATCACAAGGCTCTCATCTATCGACGCTTTTCCTTTGGTTCGATGTGATATCGCTAGTCGCTATCGGCGATCTGTAATAGTTGCTTCTATATATATATATATATATATATATATATATCTTGCTCCGATATGCAATGCGATACAAATCGGCGATCGCAAGTAGTAAGGGTTTGGGCGATAACACCGTCGGACCCGATAGTACTCAACACTCCCTTTCATAAACTTTCAAATCTGCCCTTTAACTTTGTTTATATATATATATTGCTCCGCTGTTTATATATATATATATATATATTGCTTATGCACCTTACTCTTGGCATATGTGATAGCTCTACTCCTCTGATAGAGTATTCGCCATAGTATATTTGATGGGATTCCGTGCCGATAGTGTATTTGCCTTATAACTCTGTCTTTCTCCCTTTTTCGCTTCCCGATTTCTTTGGCATATATGTATGGTATATGGCTCCTCCTATTGGTTCTTCTTGGGCATGTATTACATGCATCGCTCCACTGATATGGCTCCTCTTGCTCTGATATGCCTGCTTTGGCATACACACACACACACACACATATATATATATATATGGCTCCTCCTGTAGCTCTTCTTGTTTGCTCTTTTCTTTTTGCTCCCGTAGCGCCTCTTGCTCCAATGTGGCTCCTCTGGCTTGGCAGTGTCTTTCAAAGACCACTTTGCATATATGAATGCCTCTCTTGCTCTGATATCCTGTGATATGCTTTGTTCTGCCTCCTTTGGTAACTCCTCTTTGCTTATGGCTTGGCTACCCTGATGGCCTTGCTTCCGTCTCTTCATGGATCTGCTTTGCTTCCCCTTGGCTTCATGTCGTCATCTAGTATCTAGAGTATTGACATATTGATATCTAGAGTATTTCCATATTGACATCAATGACAACCTAGGTCAACAGAGTGGATAGAAGGGTAACCACGAAATCGGGCAATGTAGACAAGAATACAAACCTAACCCACTCTTTCCATGGAACTCGCCCACCAATTCATGCCCAAAGCGTGCATGACAAGTTAGGAAAACCAGCGATCCACATGGTTGCGTTCCCCCACCTGGGGGTAGAGTTTCCTAGATCTCTCGCGCTCCAGGGACTTGGGGACGAGAGGGGGACGTTTCCCCTCGCTCCCAAAAAACAAGGTACACAAGGAAACTTGAAAGGGGTAGTTTCCCTAGAAGAATTTCACAAATTTTTTTATGAAACAAAAAATCGTAATTTTTAATATTTGTTGACTGACCAGGAAGGGTTTAAGTTATGTGTATTTCACATTTCATTTTCTGTTTGCTCCTTCGCATCGCCAAGCAACCTTCTGTCTGCTCCTTCGTTGAATTGAATGCTGTCGCTGATGTATCATACTTGAACTTTATATTATTCATTGTTCAATGTTCATAGTTGGAAGTGGAACATCAATATGGTTTAAATTTTAAAGTTTAAAACTTTAAACATTTATAATTTTATAATTTATTTTCATTGTGCATTGTTAGTAAGTTAGTAGACTAGTGGTTACACTGTACAGTTTCAAAGTTACATGTATGATGTATGATTATAATTTGTATGATAATGATATCAATGATCATGTTTTTCGTTTTGTTGACCACTACGTGTCAACTACCCATCGCAGTACACCCCACTTTTTTGCAAAAGGGATAGCGCTTGATCGACGTGTCCGTGTCATTCGACTGTCATCATCACCCCGATCCTGTTATGTTGTAAACCCAATCTGCGTGTGTAAATTGTAAATGATCTTAGCAGATCTAAGTCATGTATGTAAATTGCCTAGGCAAACCTAATTTTCTAGTGATAATCTACGTTCCGGAAAGCTTTTTGTCTCACCAATCCATGATCGACAGAGTTTTCCTTCAGCCTAACTCCAAAGCCAAAATGAATTTTATCGTTAGAATTTTAGGGGAATCCCAGTGTGCTTAGAGTCTATGTAAAAGTAATTTGGAAATAATACTAACTATTTGGTTAGTTTATTACAAATTGCTTGATCTGCTAGATTATAGTTGTGTCGCAGAACTGGGTGGTCTATGAGGGTCTATGTCAAATGGGTTTTCACCCTTGAGATGTAAAATTGTAAAAGTCATGATGTAAAGTGTTTCGAGGGTTAGAAAATGTTTGAATTCCCTCATAAGTCCTAAGTCCTAGGTCGTAGGTGATTTTTCCAAAGGCTAGGTTCGAGGATCCAACAATAAAAAATAATAAAAAGATATAAATAATAAAAATAGATAAATAATAATAAAATAATAATAAAATGAAAAAATGGAAAAATAATTAAAAAATAAAAATTTGAAAAATAAAATAAAATAATAAAATAACAATAAGTCAAAGTTTTGAGTAAATAAATGCAGAATTTTAATTTTTTAATATATTAAAATGCATTTAAAAATTTGACGGATGAGATTAAAAGGGATTTTGATCCTCATCGACGGTCGAGATTAGTTTGACATGAATCACTCGAACTAGCCATTGGGAATTTTTCCTTTAAATAGGGTGTTAGGGGTCATTTGAGATCATTTGATCTGGGAGCCTTGTGCTAAAGAAAGCTCTCTTGTAGTCATTTTTTGTGCAAATAAAGAAAGACTTTAGGGTTGAAAATCTCGCTGGTGTTACTCTTCTGGAAATGCTGTAAGATGTTTTATTTTTCTGCATAATTTTATTTTCAGCTATTGATAATAGTTTGATGAAGATTCATCTAGGCACAGGTATCTTGTCTGATCTCTGGGGCTTGAATGATAGTTTAATTTCTGAAATATAATGGCAGGTATTTCCATTTGATCTGAATTTCATGGTTGTTTTCTCCCTCTACGATTAATGGTTGATTTAAGCGGTGCAGGTTATCTTTAGTTTTGAGTTTACCGGACGTTCGGGGAAGTTCTCGACTGAACCAGACAACTCCCAGATTGCGTTTTCTGAAAGAGCCCAGTCAGTTTTGATCCCGGGCTTATCATTTAAAATTTTTTTATGAATGCATGAAGGGTTTTTTTGAAGCATCTCACATTAAATTTAAATTCTGAAAATATTTCTGTGACATAACGATAAATCTGGCTATCTAGAGCTTTTAGTTTGTAAATACTGTAATTATTTAGCTAGTTTTTAGGGTTTCATTTATTTTTTGCATTTTTAGGGACTGGCTGTTTGTTTTCATTGTTTTCAGGTTGCAGGTACAGGTTTTTTGAAAATTTTGCCGGGATAATTTTCAGCGGATTTTCAAATTTTCTGAGGGAATTTGATGGTTTATCGAAGTTGTTTTGCTGCTCGGGGTTTATTTTTATTTGTAGAGAAACTTTGAAATTTTTTAGGGGGCTACGACCTTGCCTTGCGTCCTTTGCTCCAGCGTTCTGCCAGATCTAAGATATCTCTCAGCTCTCCTCTCTGCGTGATCTCAACATTCCTCACATCGCACTTTATTTGCAGCCATTCCTGCGTGCTGTCCTGGGTCACCTCTGCCTGTACGCTGCCAAAACCTGCAAAATCATTACACTGTTCCCATTCCATGCAAATGCTCCACGCTGCCACCATAACCTTGCATCGATTTCCTTCAGTTGGCGTCCAAGCTTGCATGTAGTCCAGCAGCTGTTGCTCCACGCTGCCATTGAACCCTCGATCCTTCTTCAGTCAACCCTTGCACTTTTCTTTTTACACATTACGTAGCTCCATCTCCAACTCTTTTGCTGCCAAACCCTTCCAGCGTGCTCCCTGTTCTCTCCCTTTTGCCCGACGAGCAGCCGTTGGCCAACGCTTTTCACCATCCCACGCTTGCCAGAACTGCAACACGCTTTCGCAGCTCCTCACGCAGCTATGATCTGCACTCACACACACGCAACTCCTCACGTCTTTCTCCCGCTGCGTATTCCTCCTCTGCCGTAGACTTGCGTACATAGCTCAAAGCATTTGAATCTTCATATGCTGTGGTTTGATGATTAGGGTAGCATATACTTTTGTATAGTTTAGTCTTAGTTTTAGTTTTATTTCAGTTCTGTTTTATTTGAATTTTGAATTTAGAACTTCAAAAAATAAAAAATAAAATCGATTTTCATTTTTATAGATTAGCTGTTAATTTCAAATTTAGTGGTGTTTTATTTTTTAATAAATCAAAAATCGTTAAAAGTACAAAAAATATAAAAAATCATAAATTGTTTAAAAAAAATAAAAGTCTTCCTTTTCATTTTTAGAATTTTAGTTTAGAATAGATTTAGGCTTTTTTTTTCCTTTCCTTTTCTGATTTTTTAATTTTAAAATTTAAAAAATATAAAAAATAATAAAAAGTATAAAAAGGGCATCTAAAGGTTCTTTTTAGATTTTAGTTTGGATTTTAGTTACATTTTTATTCAAGACTTCAGTTTTTGCTTAGTTTAGTTTAGTTTAGTTTTATTTATAAATATATATATATATATATATATATATATATATATATATATATAAACACTTTTTTTTTTGAAAAAAGACTAATTGAAAATTGAAGATTTATTTTGAAGTCTTTTTTCTGTTGTGGTATAGTTAAATGAGCTTAAACGTTTACATCTGGAGATTAACTTTTTGAATCTAGTCAGCATTTAAATTTTATGGTTGTTTAAAGCATTTAATCTTTAGAAATTTAATTGCTAGATCATTATTAAGGCATTGTGCATTTGTTGAATATCTTGCATTCTGCTTGGGTTATTTGATGATAAATGATTGTTAATTGTGGAATTATAAAGTTCATATTTTTGCAGCATCTAATAAATAATCATTTAATCATTAACTCCATAAGGTACTGGTACATTAATTTCTAAATCAATCAAGTGTTAAATTGCTTCGCTGTGTCTCCCAACCCTACTGGTCCACAGTTGGTCTTGATTCATCCCATAGGGTCTACCCCCCTTAGCCTTGGGAGACGGCTTAAATAGAGAGATCGGGGATTTTAGGGTGACAACGCCCGGTCTGGGCATTGTCGTGACAATCTGTGCGACAACATTTTTTGGCGCCATTGTCAGGAATAGAGTTTTTTTTGTCTTTGGTTTATTCGACACTTATCATTCTTTCATCTTTCTCATCTCTCATTTGAGCTAGCAGAGTCAACATTTTTTGGCATCATTTTGGATCTTTTCATAGCCTTATCTTTCGTCATATCAGCGACTACACTTCAGTTCGTTTCGTGTTTGGGTGGCGACTCCATTTCTTTTCATTTATTTTTTTCCAGACAAGAAGCCTCCCTCATATCTGCTTGTTGGTTGCTTTTTGGATTTTAGAATTAGATTCATTGTTCAAGTGGTGACGCCACTTCTTTCATCTCTTGATTTTCTTGAGCAGAGATCTCTTTCTATCATCCATTTGGTCCCTCGTTATTCATCATGGATTATTCATTTAAACCATGTCATTTTACTAATGATCTCCATGATTTTCCGGAAGTGGTCATTTCTAGATTACCTTTGTTCTCGAGTGGTGATTCTGTCGTTATTAGAAAGCATCTAGGTAGGTTTACTCGTATAATGATCATATATTGTAGACCCCATGAGTATAATCATGAAGATGTTAAAATGCATCTTTTTGTCCTTTCTTTAGAGGGTGATGCTTTGAAATGGTTTAACAATTGTCCTAAGGATTCTTTCACTTCTTTACAAGACATTGTCAATGCTTTTAAAGATAGATATGGTTATCCAGATAGCTCGCCTTGTGCCTCTAAAATTGTGCAACTGAATGAAAGTAATCTTATAAAGTGTCCAGCTGTCGATGAAAGATTTCAAGACAATTCTTCATATCAGAATGTGCCATCCACCTGTACCATTGTTGATCAAATCCATGACAGTGGAAAAGCAAGGACAAATTGTGAAATCAATGAAAAGGAAAATCAGAAACAAATTATAAAAGACTTAATGCGGCTGGTAAAAAATATGGAGATCAATTAAACTAATTACGCCAATGATGTGAGAACTTTATGCACCCACATGGAAAAACGTAATAAGGAGATGTAGATCATGCAAAATCAACATGCTTAAGGAAATTGAGGCCATGAAGACTAATCATGACACAAAAATTAGTTTTATGCAAAGCAAGTTATCAGGGTCAGAGGAAAATATGACGACCATGAAAGCTAATCATGATACGGAAATTAATTCTATGCAAAATAAATTATTGACCATGGAAGAAGACCATGCCACGGAAATCAATACTATGAAGGTTGAACACTCTAGTTAGATGGATGCCATTGCAATACAGGTTCAGAGATTTCAACAGCTGTCAGAGGATGAAAGAAACCAGGGAACATTAATAGATCAGGAGCCTCCTTATCTGTTACAGCAAGCTCCATCTTATTATGAGGTCCTTTGTTGCATTGAAAAGTGGATAATTGAAGGTGCCCTGGATAAAAGGGAAATCAATAATCAGATTGATGCTCACACGGTTAATCCACTAGTCATTGAAGATCAAGTCATAACTCATGGCACCTGTGAGATTGATCCATCATCCTTGATAGGGCAGATGCAGAATAAAGAAAGACATGTCATGCATATCTTACATACTTCATCTGAGAGATTTGAAGCAGAAAGTTCCACGTCATCAGTGATACAGCCTGCCATGAAGAAAAAACGCAAGAAAAAGAAAATGAGAAAAAGATTTGATGCATCAGACGACCGCGCGCAGCTTGATTTTTGGATAGGGAAAAGTCTTACAGTATGTAGAATTGGACATGGCACATCCGACAAGCAGCCGACAGATTTCCCTGAAAGCATGCAAATGCTTAGTATACACTATATTGAACACATCTGATGCCATGGGGCATCCTCTGTATTTCTAACTTTTCTCTTTGTTTTTTCAGCATTTTCATTTCTGTTTTAGGATTAGATTTACTTTTCCGGATAGTTAATAAATGAAGAGCTTATATCTTTCATGTGCTTAATGTTATATGATGATTTTTGAATGGACGCTACTTATGTTTTGTTGTGTGTTGCGTGGATGCAAATTTTGGATTCTCACATTCCTACAGTGCAACAACGTGTCCCCAAGTAGAGCCAGATGTTGACCACTATGTGTCAACTACCCATCGCAGTACACCCCCTTTTTCGCAAAAGGGATAGCGCTTGTTTTGAGTAAGAAAAGGCTGGTCTGAGTCCTAGAAGAGGGCCAAGGACCTCAAAAGTAAGCTAAAGTCCGATTGAAGTTGGGTAGGACATGGTTAAGGCGAACTGTGTGTGTTTTGTGCTATGTTTAGGGTAGCCACAGAGCCTATTGAGGTTGGCTGCAAGCTAGCTGTACCCTTGGAGCAGGGCCGAAGTAGGAGTAGATAGGCCGAGGGCCTCAAAGTCACAAAAGTTAAGAACAACCTAGTCGAAGAACAATTGTGAGGTGTCAAGGGCTGGTTGAGTTAGCTGGAAGACATCTGAGGTGAAGACAAGGAAAGGGTTGCTAACAAAGGGCTGGAAAGTGCAGCCAAGAAGTAGCTAACAACAAGATGTAACATGTAGGTTTTATACAGTAGGCTAAAGGAGTAGCTTACCTATGAGCAACAGTTGACAATGATCAAAAGGAGCTGAAATTGTGTGAACATTAGAGACAAATGACAACATGGTACAAGCATTGGAAGACTTAGGGTTTGCAAACCCTAGAGAAGACTTGAAGTGTTAGATGCATACTTGGCTTATCTCCTTGATAACATATACAATGCAAGTGGGAGATCCAAGGGTAGACTTTGTGTTGATACTAACTTGTTTTTGAGCCTTTGTTGTGGCTAGATAGCTTGATGAATGGCTTGCTAAGCTTAATCTGCAGAGTGAAGAAACCCCATCCCTTACTATTCACGCAAGGAAAAAGAAAGCAAAGCAACATGCATGAACAATTGATGTTGAGGACGAGGATGAGCATCCATCCCAGAAGAAGACAAAGGAATCTAAAGATTTCAGATCGATTTCAATGATTTTTTTAAGGAGGCAATGATCAAGAGGGAGTGGAGAATTTCTTACAACCCTCAACAGTTTCTTTTTTAATCAAAAGATGCACTTCATATCTTTCTCCCTTGATTACTATTGTTATTTTCATTCCTTGGTTAGCCCCTTGTCTTTGTATTTTTTCTTGGTTATGTTAGTTTGAGTAGCTCATATAGGTGTTCTAGTCTCTATGGTATCTAGGAGGCTAGGGAACATATTTTTCCAATGTCCAAAAATGGTTTTGGGAGAAAAGGCCTTGATTAGATTTAATTAAGTAGTTAATTAAATTTTCCTAAGTCTAATTTAGAGAAATAGCTTAATTAATCAGTGTTAATTTGGGAAAATCGATTTTGCTCTCGAGATTTCTGGAAAGTCACTTCATGGAGTCAAGATGATCTTAGCCATTAATCGAGATTAAATCATGGCCGTTGATTTTTCAATGTGAGATTATAAGAGCAAATCGATGAGGTTGGAGAGACACACTTGAGCATCTCGACATACCCAACTATAGAGATAGCAAGGGCACAATTGAAGCAGAGGGAGACACCTACAATAAGGGTTTCAACAAGGATTTGGGAGGAGATTTCCGGAGAGGATTTCCACGGATTTTCTAGTGTCGTAGTGAAAAAAAGGAGGTTGATTTTATCTACAGGAGGAGGCTGAAATAACAGTGCGAGGTAGCCAATTTACCCAATGAGAATAACTAGAGCAGTGTTTCCATTTACGATAGTCAGAAGAATTGCCAGGTGAGGTGCGAGTAGCTTCATGAGGCAATTTTACTTGCAAGGATATTTTCTCAGAGGATGTTTGAATTTTCCAAGGCAGGCAATGGACATTTCTAGGCAAAAGTGCAGGTGCCAGAGAGGAGTGCGAGTTCGCTGAAGGAGGTCAAATTGATTTGTAGAGGAGAATTTTTGTCTCAAGATTATTTTGCCAATGGATCTTCTTTGCCGGAGTCATCAGGCAAGCAATTGTAATTTCTCAAATTGTTGAAGTATTAATAAAATATAAAGCCTCATTTATTCTACTAGTTTTCCCTACATTGGGATTTCTCTAGGGACTTTTGTCCAAAAATTTTGGTGTCATCTCCCTTTTGTGTGTGCATTATTTACGTTGTTCTTGTGTTTAAATTTTTGAAATTGCAGTTTTGTTTTATTCAGTGTTTGTCGAAAGCAATTTGCAATTGACAAATAATTTGGAAAGATAGGAGAATAATAACTAGAAATTGCAACAATGATTAAAAAATTCACATGGTATCAGAGCGGATCTAAGGGTAGAAGCTAGATCTGCGCAGGCACAAGAACCGAAAGTATACGAGGTTAATACCCAGTTCATATAGAAAGTGTATACAAGGTGTCTGGTATATAGAAAGGGGAGCGTCATTTCATATGGCAAGAGATAGGGATTACTTCTCCATTTACATGAAGGAGGACGTTAGGTTCTAGATTCAGATGGGGAACAAGTACAAGTTTACTCCTATAACATGAGGGACTGTTCTATTTCAATGGGAGAACGACAAGCAAATGCCTATCCATGATGTGTTGCATGTGCCAGGCTTGGGGATGAATTTGATCTCTGTATGTGTCCTTCAGGACAAAGGATACAGTGTCATATATTTAGAGGGGCTAGAGTGTTGCTACAACACAAGGATTGGAGATCACCTCTAGCAGTTGGGGTGAGGAGCGACTGATTATACAAGTTGCAATTATACATTGCCAAGGCATTAGTTAGCAACAACAGTCCGAGAGACCAAGGGGAGCTATGACATAGGAAGATAGGCCATATTCATTGTGGAGCACTTAGATTGCTTCTTGAGATGTTGACAGGGTTCCTGAGGTGCGCACAGAGCACAATGACGTATGTAAAGGATGTGTGTTCGGGAAGTTTTCCAAGGCATCTTTTTAAAGGAGTGGTAGTAGGACATAGGGTATCTTAGACCTTGTACATTCATCTATATGGTGGTCGATGAAGGGGGTATGAGTACTTTTGTACTTCTATCGATGATTTTTGCAGGAAGACTTGGATCGATTTCTTGGACACCAAGGATGAGGCCTTCAGTCGTTTTCAAGAGTGTAAGATTCTAGTGGAGAATGGATAGGTAGATATATCCAAACTCTTCGGCCAGATAATGAAGGGGAATATACCAACAAGGAGTTCCAGGAGTTCTATGCCAGGGAAAGAATCAAGAGAGTGGATGGTTCCTTACAACCCATAGCAGAATGGGGTTGTTGAGAGTAAGAACTGGTCGATCTTAGAGCCAGCGTGAGCTGTGATGTATGACCAAGATCTCCCACACTATCTTTGGGCAGACGAATGTAGTACTGGTTGGTTGCCTAGCGTACTGTCATATTCCAGACAAGACACATTCGAAGTCGGATCAGACTACAAAGCGAGGTTATTGTTTTGGGTATAACAGGTCCTCCAAGGCATACAAGATCTTTATCCTAGGGCCAAGAGGATTATAGTTGGGCAGGATGTCAAGTTCATGGAGGACAAGGCATATAGAAGGTCCAAAGAGTTTCCAATTGCTGATGATTAGCATAAGCTGCCAGCAGAAGCTCGTAGAGTTGAGCAACACAATCAGAGGAACCAATAGAGCACGAGTACAATGACCAATACGAGCATAGTTTCAGGTGTGAATGCTCTTGAGGCTTCACATAATATGGAGCAACAAATGCAACAAATTAGGGAGATGCATTAGGAGGGCATGGAGGTGAATATTCCTAACTCCAATATTGGCAGGAGGAATTGTGAGGTCTAGGGTGCAATCAGGGATGCTCAGGAGTTTGTGGGGGCTCCTAGGATGAGTAAGAGAGAGTGGAGGGACACCATAGCAGTACACTAGCTACATGGCGTTAGCTAGTCAATTAGTTGATAGTGAGCTTTCTAGCTATCAGGAAGCTGCACATCAACAAGTGCGACAAGATGCTATGGTTGAGTAGTATATCTTGATAATGTAGAATGATGTTTGGGGGGTTGTACTGAGACCGACAGATAGGGTAGTGGTTGGATCACGCTGGATCTATAAGATCAAGCACGATGGAGATGGTAGCAACTAGAAGTACAAAGCAAGGTTCCTGGCCAAGGGAATCTCTCAGAAGGAGGGAATAGATTATGAGGAGACATTCACTCTTGTAGCTAGGTACACTTCTATACGAGCTGTGATCTCATTGGTAGCACAAATGGGATGGTAGATCCATTAGATGGATGTAAATACAACAATCTTGAATGGTGAACTGTAGGAGGAGGTGTACATAGAACAACCAAAGGGCTTTGTAGCACACAACAGAGAGACCCACATGTGCAGGGTAAAGAGAGCTTTGTATGGGCTCAAGCAGGCTCCCAAAGTGTGGTATGAGCACATCGACAAATAGTTGCAAGGTATGGGCTTTGTGAAGAGTGAGGCAGACAATAATCTCTACTACTTGGTGGTTGGAGGAGATGTTCTCATTCTTGTCCTATATGTGGACGACTTGTTCTTGACAATTTCGCTGGGGCTCATCAAGGAGTGCAAGAGGGATCTTGCGATAGAGTTCGAATTGAATGACTTGGGGTTAATGCACTATTTCTATGTATGGAGGTATGGAAGACAGATGGTGAGATCTTCGTTTGTTAACGAAGATATTCCATAGAGATCTTGAGGGGATTTGGGATGGAGGATTTTAGGGCCATGTCTACACCCATGATCAACAATTGGAGGAAGATAGATGCATCCAAAGAGAAGGATGTGGGCCCCACCTTCTATAGGCAGTTGATAGGCTCTCTCATGTATTTGGTCAACATTAGGACAAACATATCCTATGGAGTTAACTCTTTGAGTCAGTGCAGGAGTGTTGCTGAAGAGAGTGCATTGGATAGTAGCTAAACATGTGTTGAGGTATTTGCGTGGCATAGTCACATGTGGGATCAAATATGCTCGAGATGTTGGTGTCAGATTGGTGGGCTATATTGATGCAGACTAGGTCGGGAACACAATAGATCGAAAAACACTTTTGGGCGCTGCTTCAACATGGGATCAGGAGTTGTTTCGTGGTATAACAGGAAGCAGAAGATCATTGTACTTAGTTTAGTCGAGGCAGAGTACGTAGTAGCGAGCATGGCTACATGCGAGGTTATATGACTTCAGAAGATGCTGGTAGCCTTGTTTGGTCAGAAGATAGAGACTACAATGATACACTACGATAATTAGAGTTGCATCAGATTGTTAGAGAATCTAGTGTTTCATGATGGGTCCAAGCATATAGACATCAGGTACCACTTCATCATGGATTGTGTGCAGTGTAGGATAGTCCAACTATAATACATACTTACAAATGAGCAGGTAACAAATATTTTGACGAAGGCTTGGGGAAGGTGAGGTTCATCTTCTTCAAAGACTAGTTTGGTGTTTTGCAGAACACCTTCCTCTCTAAGAGGGAGTGTTAGTTTGTGTTTCCTGGATAGGCGTTCTAGTCTCTACGGTGTCTAGGAGGCTAGGGAACACATTTTCTCCAATACCCATAATTGGTTTTGCAAGAAAAGGCCTTGATTAAATTTAATTAAGCAATTAATTAAATTTCCCTAAGTCTAACTTAGGGAAATAACTCAATTAATCAATATTAATTTGGGAAAATCGATTTTTCTCTAAAGACTTCCAAAAAAGTCACTTGATGGAGTCAAGATGATCTTTTCCGTTGATTGAGATTAGATCATGGCCGTTGATTCCTTAATGAGAGATTATAAGAGCAAATCGATGGGGTTGGAGGGACACACTTGAGTAGTTCGACTTAGCTAGTTGCAAAGATAGCAAGGGCACAATTGAAGCGGAGGGAGATATCAACAACAAGGGTTTTAACAAAGATTTGGGAGGAGATATTAAGAGAGGATTTCCACAAATTTTCCAGTGTTAGTGATAGGAAAGGAGGCCAATTTTATTTGTAGAAGGAGTGATGCAGCGAAACTGCATCAAACACAAATTCTAGAAATTAAATTAATTAAATCCTTGTATAATTAACTATCAAAACCTGATCTCTTGTGTGGACTCCAAATTAAGCTATTCTGCTAAAACGACAGAATTGGTTAATTTAACCTATATATGGCAAACCTTTACTTTTACCCAAGGAACCAAAAGGAAATAAAATGCCAGTTCATAACTTTCTCGGGTCTGAATTCTAAATTAACCAGCGCACATCTTTCGGAGTGATATTCGTCGGACCTCGTCCATTCACAATGAATGGTTACGATCGATCCAGAACTTAATGGATTAAACCATAGTTCATAACATATCGTGTCTGAAATCTGGATTAAACTCCGTGCATTTTTTGACGCGATTACCGTCCTATCTGAGCTTTTCAAGCGAACGATCACGATTAACTGAGTTATTAACTCAGTTTTATAAATGATCGCATCCGTCTTTGGAATTAACCTCTGCGCTTATTGGCACGCGATGACCATAGATCTGTTTGATCTGTTGATCATGATCCTGATCTTCTTTCGGGTTTCTTCACGAATTTATCAATCAACTCGAACTTATAATGTTTCGGGTCTGTTTCTTGTGTTAAGGTGCGTGCGCATTTACTAGCGAACACCATCGATCTTCAAACAAAAACTCCACTAAAGGTTTAATTTCACACACAATTTCTTGGATTTAACAGAGATTCAGCTTACGATTAAAGAATCAAGTCACATAATAAAAACCACGCAAAAACGAATTTTAAACGCAAAACTCCTTTCTTCATTCATAATAGTATTTACATATATGTTCAGAACATCTCATGCTCTGATCTATTCACTCCACTACTTAGCTCTCTCTAACTCTCTAACACTGTAACCTCTGTTTTTCACTCTCCTCGCAGGCTTACATTTATAGCATAATTACATAATTATGGATTATAATAAATCCATGATATTTTCCATAATTCACTCAACTAATTCCTATTCGAGGATCTCGTAATCCCTAAGATCTCTACGAGATTACCCACATCAATTATCCCTGACATTCTCACATAGTTGAGAATATTTCACAACTGAAAACCTCACACATAGATTTCTCACTCAATCTATACAAGATTCCTAAAATACATAAAAACATCACTCCCTAAATCAGCGAAATGAACAATAATACTATGAGCAGGATGCTCCTGCATCAGATTCCCATTGTAGAAAAAAATCATAGACTCCTGTGTATGAGGTCTTTTTCTGTAGTAATGTGACAGCTACAAGTCTGAATGACTTGCTTCCTCCAGGATTCTAAACTCTATTTTGCTAATGGTCCTTCAAAGGAATAACTTCATCATGTAGTTCGACATTAAATTCGCAGAATAATATCTTAAGAGATTTATTAAACGTGATTCTCGACTTTCCATACCTCATCATCCTCTGTTATGGAAATATAGATTTGTGAACTGCCTGTGGAAGCTTGAATACCCATTTTCCTGGTTTCCAAATTTTAAACGAGTCTCGAACTGGTTTAGCATTTGCACCTATAGCTTTGCCAGGTAACTCTGTCATGCTGAGATTAGTAAGAACTAAATCTGGAAGTTCACCATTGTTATCACTCGAAATGTCAACCAAATTCTGTATATCTGTAAAGCAATTTTCTCCACCATGCTCTAGAAGTAATTCCTCTTTGTTAATCACATCAACACACTTGATGTTCTTTATGGTGTCCTTTCCTCCTTTTGTTACAATTTCTCTGGTCTCAATTGCTATAGCTTCTGTCTCTTTAGCTGCTCTTTTCCTCTAATTGAGCTGCAAACTCAACTTCATGGTATGAAAAACAATCATCCCAATTTCCTTCAGGTTCACAAAAGAATTCTTGATCATAACAATGGTCATTAATTGTCTTTATAGAAACAAATTCCTTATTTAGTACCATACCTGTATTCATAGACAAACTATCAGTTTTAAAAATATCAGACCTTTCGGTCTCTTTTGATGCTTCAAGCACCAAATTCCCACCATGGAATTTTTGGGTTTTAGCAAATCCTCTTTGCTGTGACTCAATTCCTATGAGTCTCTCCTTCTCCAACAAAGAAATATGTATTTGTTCAAGTTTGTTCATCAACATAGCATTCCATTTCTGTTGCAATAGATTCCACTTGACCCATTTCCTTATTCTCCATCCATGTCTTCGGTCTTCATTCTCTTTCTCTTGGAACCATTCTTGTAGTATATCCAACTCTGCTTTCATCATTGCAATACTTATCCTACGCTCTTCATGGCTCATCTGACATTTATTCGAACCTTCCCTAAGTTTCTCCATTTTCATTTTCACTAATTATTCAAACTCAAATAAAAGAAAATATTTACCTCAATCAAATTCTAAAAATGACTCTTCTTTTCCCTTTGCTTCCGCTGCGCCTTTGATTTTCCTTGTCATATGCTTTCTTATCTTTCTAACAACTTTAACTTGTGAGTTGCAATCAGCCTTTGCAGTGACAAGTCTCCTCGCTACAGGATACCTCACTAAGCTTTCCTCCTCTGAGCTCAGTCTTTTGGCATCTCTTTGGTTCTTTCTTCTGGAACCATATGAGCACTCCTTTTGCTTTAGGCCGCTATAAATCTTCTCACCTTCCTCTGTTGTTACTCTGCACAAAAATTATAAAGACTAACACTGACAAATAATCATACTTTACGCAGAATATTCTTCTGCTCTGATACTACTTTGATGCAGCGAAACTGCATCGAACACAAATCCCATAAATTAAATTAATTAAACCCCTGTTTAATTAACTATCAAACCCCGATCTCTTGCGTGGACTCCAAATTAAGCTATTCTGCTAAAATGGTAGGATTGGTTAATTACCGATATATGGCAAACCTTTACTTTTACCCATGGAACCGAAAGGAAATAAAATGCCAGTTGATAACTTTCTCAGGTCCGAATTCTAAATTAACCAGCGTACATCTTCAGAGTGATATCCATTGGATCTCGTCCATTCACAATGAACGGTTACGATCAATCAAAAACTCAATGGATTTAACTACAGTTCATAACATATCGCAACCGAAATCTGGATTAAATTCTGTGTATTTTTTGACGCGATTACCATCCGATCTGAGCTTTTCAAGCGGACGGTCAGGATTAACTGAGTTATTAACTTAGTTTTATAAATGACAGCGTTCATTTTTGGAATTAACCCCTACGCTTAGTTAATGACAACGTTCATTTTTGGAATTAACCCCTGCGCTTATTGGCACGCAATGACCGTAGACTTGTTGGATCTGTCGATCGGACGATCCTGATCTTCTTCTAGGTTTCTTCACGAATTTATCAATCAACTCGAACTTATAATGTTTTGGGTCCATTCGTTGTGTTAAGGTGCGTGCACATTCACTAGCGAACACTGCCGATCTCCAAACAAAGACTCCACTAAAGGTTTAATTTCACACACAATTTCCTGGATTTAACAAAGATTCAGTTTACGATTAAAGAATCAAATCACATAATAAAAACCACGCAGAAACCACTTTTAAACACAAAACTCCTTTCTTCATTCATAACAGTATTTACATATATGCTCAGAACATCTCGTGCTCTGATGTATTCACTCCACTACTTAGCTCTCTTTAACTCTCTTTAACTCTCTAACACTGTAGCCTACGTCTTTCACACTCTCCTTGTAGGCTTACATTTATAGCATAGTTACATAATTACAGATTATACTAAATCCATGATATTTTCCATAATTCACTCAACTAATTCCTGTTTGAGGATCTTGTAATCCCTAAGACCTCTACGAGATTACCCATATCAATTATCCTTGATATTCTCACATAGTTGAGAATATTTCACAACTGAAAACCTCACACATAGATTTCTCACTCAATCTATACAAGATTCCTAAAATACATAAAAACATCACCCCCTAAATCAACCAAATGAACAATAATACTCTAAGCATGGTACTCATGCATCAAGTAGGAGGCCGAAATAACAATGCGAGTTAGCCAATTTACCTAGTGCCCTTATTTGGAGTAGTATTTCCATTTCCAGTAGCTGGAAGAATTTTCGGAGGAGGTGCAAGTAGCTTCAGGAGGCAGAGGGAGGCTATTTTACTTGTAGGGATATTTTCCTAGAGGCTGTGCGAATTTTCTAGAGCAGGCATTATACATTTCTGGGTAGCGGTGCGAGCGTCTGAGAGGAGTGCGAGTTTGTTGGAGGAGGTTGACTTGATCTGCAAAGGAGAATTTTTGTCTCTAGATTATTTTTCTAGTGGAGATTATTATTTGCCATAACTTTGCCATCATTAGACAAACAATTGTAATTTCTCAAATTGCTGAAGAATTAAAAAAATATAAACCCTCATCTATTGCACTGGTTTTTCCCACATTGGAGGTTTTCCAGGGACGCTTGTCCAAAAATATTGGTGTCATCTATCTTGTGTGTGTGCATTATTTTCTCAGTTCCTATAGTTAAATTTTTGATGTTGCAGTTGTGTTTCATTCAGTATTTGCTGCGAACAATTTGTAGTTGACAAATAATATGAAAAGATAGGAAAATAATAACCATAAACTGCAACAGTAATTAAAAATTTCACAGGTTATAATAACTTCTTTCATGGCCTCTTGAACGAGGTTTGCAGGTAAATAGTGAGGGTTGCCAACGAAATGATCTTGGTAATAGATGGAAACATCGAAAAAAAGCAAAGTTTGTGGCAAGAGGGTTCTACTAGTAAGAGGTAATGGACTATAAGGAAATTTTTGTTCTAGTCACTATATGGTCGGGTTCTTAATGGTTGAAGCATAGACTCGACGAAGAGTGATTTATGTTTGAGAGGGAGAATTGTAGGGATTGTACAGAGATCTTAGACCATGCTAGATGATCAAAAGAGCTTCCAATATTGAGGGAGCAAACAATCAAGTAGAGTGGAAGGTGCAACCTTCCAAGAGGTTGTCATGGGTTGAGATTGTCAAGATGCTTAGGGATAAAAAGTCTTTAGAAGCGTTGTGTCTTTCTTTGAGGAGACCATGTCAAATAACAGAATGACTTGCTTACATGATAGGGGGAGCAACAATAACAGAAGGACTTGCTTACATGATAGAGAGAGAAACAACAGCAAAAGGACTTGCCTACTTAACAAAGAAAGCAACAATGGTTGGATGACTTGCTTATGTGATAGAGGGAGCAACAATGGTAGGAGGATTTGCTTCCATGGTAAAGGGAGGAATTGAGACTATCACAAGAGGATCTACTTCAGTGTTAGAGGGAGTTGGCCTCAAAGGTCAAAATAAAGATTTTGGCTAGATACACTATTTCTTGGGATTGGAGGTGTAGCTGAGATCAGACGAGATCTTCATTGTCCATAATTTGAGGAGATAACATATAATCCACTGCAACTCCATGAATACACATATGGTTTCCAATCTGAAGAAGTTGAGGGATTTTGTTTCAGATTTTGATTTGGTGGATCCCACGATATACAAACAATTGATTGAATCCTTGATGTACCTAGTTATCACCATGATTGATATTTGCTTTGAAGTGAATACCTTGAGCCAGTGTATGGTTGAGCCGAGGTAGATACATTGGGTTGCAACAAAGCATGGTTGAGGTACCTGCATGGTATAATAGTTATGGTTTAAGATATGTCTGAGGTGGTGAAGTGAAGCTGCAAGGATATATGGATTCAGATTGGGCCGAGAATGCAGAGGACAAAAAGAACACATTAGGATGCTGCTTTAGCTCGGGATAAGCTATGATTTATTTGTTTAGCAGGAAGCAAACTTCTGTCACACTCAGTATAGCAAAGGCAGAGTATATTGCAGCATGTGTTGTAAGTTGTGAAGCAACATGACTTCATAAGCTTCTTGTAGGACTCTTTGGTCAGGTCACTTCATTCGAGACATGGCACAAAAAGGAGCAATGGAGCTCCAATACATATCCACATATGAGCAAATTACAGACATTCTCACCAATCTTCTGTCTAGAGTGAAGTTTGTATAATTCAAAGACAAGCTTGGTGTGATGCAGAGTGTCTCCCTTATTGAGCGGGAGGGTTGATGTCTTTGCAAGATCAGGGCATACCATCTGCTGAAGCCATAAAGAGTTTTGGTTGGGTCATAAAGGACTTTGACCAGGGAAAATGGATACATTCACCCGAGAGGCCAGAAGGACTTGGCTAGGTCATAAACGACTTTGGCCAGAGGTGGATGGCCCAGGGCAATTATAGGATTGGACAATTCTTCCCCTAATAAGTGAGAAGGACTTGGTTGGGTCATAAAAGAATTTGACTAGAGGAGATAGATGTTATTCACGTGAGAAGCCGTAAGGGACTTCGGTTGAGGGCGAACGGTCCAGGGGCATATTCTCTCCTAAGAAGCTAAAAGGACTTGGCTGGGTCATAAAGGACTTTGACCAAAGGAGATTGATACATTTACGTAAGGAGCCATAAAGGACTTTGGATAGGGGTGAAAGGCTGTGGATGCTCACATTGCCTACTTTAGGATGGAGTGAACTATAGTTGTTCATGTGAGGAGTTTTATTGCTCACTCCACAATGGAGTTATCTATAAACATGCATCCACTGAGCAAGTGCATGAATTTTTCTATGAAGGAGAAATTTCAGCTAGGGGTAAATCTGTTGCAACCAAGGAGAATACCTGCTTCATTAAGAGGGAGTGTTGATTTTTTGTGTAGCATCGAGAGGTGTTCTCACATGCCAAGAGGCCTCCTAAGTCAGCCTAGGAAAATTATGGAAATGAAAAAATTTAAAATTCTTTGTTTTGGCCATCATGTAGGCTCAAAATGGTCAAGTTGACCCGCCCTGAAAGGGTGTGACCCTTGGTCGAAATTCACCCATTTTGACAAGTATATTACACAATGTGACACCTTCACTATGACCAATTTGGATCATCAAATATTCTCTTCTATTCCAACCACATGTGTGAAGTCAAAGAAGATTCTTGGAGGTTTGACTGAGCTAGTTCTTGGCTGTTTGAATGAGTTCGACCGGTTGTTTGATTGAAATTTCAGGCTGAGTTTGACCGCAGAACACACTTAGTTTGACCAAAGAAACAAGCCTAGTTTGACTACAGAAGAGGATTGTTTGACTGCAGGGGTCAATTGCATGTCCAAAGTTGAACACAAAAGATAGGTTGACCAGGCTGAAAGTTGACTAGAATTGACTATTTGGGTGGTTTGACCAGTGTTGATTGGATGGTAGTTTGACCAAGTTTGTTTGGTGTTTAGATTTAGATTTTGGCACAGATTTCTAGACAACTTTTTGGATTTGCAAGCATTGCTGAAGAATAATTTCGCCTAGAAGAAAAGTTGTTGGGTTTTCTCCCAGGTTTGGGTTTCTCAAGGTAAATTTGTTGTCTCTATTGTGCATGGCTATCTCTTTATGATCTTACTGTTTTTGTTGCATTATTGTTGAGATTTTTTGAATTGCTCAATGATATCAATGGCATGAGATAAATTAATTGAAAATCATTAGGTCGTAATAATCAAATCAGAAGATTGCTTTCTAATGTGCATCTTTGTAGAAAATAACATTGTCATTGCTCCAAGCCTCATTATCTTATAAAGACGCTTAACAAAAACCTTGTAGACTTAAAATTAAGACAAGAAAAAGAGGAATATTGGATTGACGAGGAAGAATGAAGGATGGTGGACCTAGATGATTCTCTGATATCCCTCTTAGAGAGATTACCCTTGGGATGCAATTATGAGGTTAGGATTTCAATAAACACATGACAAAATTGTATTTCATAAGCGTTGCAGTACTCATCAATCTATAAAACAATGATGATCTTTTATTGAATACGCAAGTAGTATAATAAAGAACTCAAGCAACAATGGGTTCCACAAGCAGCCACTATAAAGTAGGGCCAATTCAACAAGCAAATAATAGACTTACAAAGATCCACAATCTCTCGATAGGGATATCAACACAAACCTAGTTTCTAGGCTTACACACTATAGCCATCCTTGCTCTATCCATCAATAGCTGGGGACACAAATTTGCCTAACCTTAGATTCACTGATGCCGCTCAACTTGCCGCTGTAGTGCCGCTGCCCCTCCCCCCTTCCCAAAAAAAAATGAAAAAAAATAATAAAAATTAATTTAAAAAATAGAAAACCAGAAACAGGTCACAGAGCCCTCCAGGTACACTAAACTCAACATTAGGATCAACAACAATCCATAATGGTCATAATGTCTCTCCTCCATTGTATAGTTTCTCTTTGGGGCTTTTCCCTCCTAAATTCAAATTTGTGTGACTTGGAAGTTTCTCTCCATTTTCCCCAAATTAATGTTTATTATCTAATGTTACCTAAATAACATTAAATAATATTTCCCCCTTGTGAAATGATTATAGCCTACGGGTTTAGATAGGCTACTACATCCTTGGGAAATTAATTTGAAGAGGACATTACAGATTTTCTCCTACTCTTGCTTGTTTGCTTATGCTTGAAGTAGTTGTTCTAGATAAAAGGGATGCCATGAAAATAGTAGAAGTGCTTTTACTAAAATATTGGTATGCACAAAAGCACACACTTTCCAATATTTACCACTTTCATAATTGGCAACTTGCTTTTCTAAAAATGCATGAGTGCAAAAATAGTAGTGCCCATAAATAGGAGTTGTTTCCAAAAATAGCAATGATTCCTTTTAAAAACATAAATTTGAAAAATCCAAAATAGCTGGGTGCTTCTCTAAAAAAAACCATGTTCACTAATAATAGTGTAAAAATACGAACTTCTAAAATAAAAGGATTCAACAATAACAATATGCCAAATATAGCTAGATATCCTCATGAAAGGAAATAACACCATGAGTGTTGAACACAATGCATGCATATGTGCTCGCAACATGCATGTTGAAGACAATGCATGTATATGTGCTCGAAACCCTGCTCCATACCTTGTGACTGCACAACTTGCTTCTAAATTTTAATGATATCTCATATGAGGAATTGGGAGGATGAGAGAAATATGTAGAACAAAAAGTTTTAGTTGATGTGAAATTGACTTATGAAAAGAACAATGATATTAACAGATTGAAACCAAAAGAAAAAAGGAGAAGAAAAGGAGGAAGGAAAATAACCTAGGTTCCCAAAGACGAAGCTAAGCTCACAAAAAGAGAGAGCATTCCATTAATATAAAAGACTACAAAAAGAACAAAAAATATTCGCAAGAGATGAAATTTTGAACTTGGAGGACCAATACATATTGATCTCAGTGGGGTCGCTTACAAGGTATGCATTAATTGTTGAATGCTATTTTCATTGATACTAACATTAGTTAATGAACGCTCTTAATATGTGTCTGCATTACATTATTTGGAAACTCCAATGGAAGGATGGTTGGAAACCTTAGCTCTAGGGTTGAGATTCTCCAGACGATAGACATACCCCTCACTTGTTGAAGATTTTTGAAGAAGCAGATCACTGAATCAGCGTTGGAGATCCTTGCCATTGGATTCTCCTTGTCAAGATGATTCTAGTGGTATGTGGCATGCACCAAGATCCCTTACGATTTGTGAGTTATGCTTATTTGAAGATAGAGGACCCAACTTGTGGGCACAAACCCCAAAGGTGAGATGATGTGTCACTTCTTCATTGGCCAACATATCATTCAAATTAAGGAAGAAAGGCTTTCATCAAAGGTTATGGTTTAGATATCTTGTGGAGGTTTTCAAAAGATTATTTTTAACCCTACATGTGGCTTTTGACTTTAGAATAAGGGTCTTTTCCTTACCTAAGGAAGACGACCTCATTTCTTGGTCTCCAAACCTTTAAAACTAAAAATTTTAAATGCTATTCTCCCTCCAACAAATGCAAATCGACTATCTCCTAAGAGTCCCACCATATCCATAAAAAAGGAGCTTGAATTCACCTCCTAAAGTAAGAAATTTCAACGAAGATCTTAGTTGATTAAGCTCTAAATTGCACTCGGCCCTGTGGAGAAAAGTTTCATTAGACAAGAGACTAGGGTTGCGTTGTTTTGGTTTGCTTTTGGGATTCATTTGACCATTTTGCAAGAGGAAGACCGGATTTTTTTAGTGACTATCTATTTGTAGTTTCAACCTTCTTGAAAAAGGAGGATTATCTCTGAGAACATCAAGTCTTTGGGTTTGTTTTTGTTGGGCTTGTTAGGAGATTCGTTGGGAGGAGACTAAAGGCAAAACATTTAGTTATGAGGCTTGACCTCTTGTTTTTATCATACTTCAGAGCAAAACGAAATAAATTTTTACAATCCTAATCTCTACAGTCTAGAAGATGATTTTTGTGTGAGTCTAGTTGAAGAAGTTGTGGTCTTATTATGGATACCATTTTCTGAAGTCATAACCAATTCTCTTGGAGACTAGCGAAGAGAGAATCCTTGTTTCTTTTGTTACAAGACCCTCTGTCATGAAAGGGAAAAGCCCGTGCATGGCATAATTCAGGCTTAAAGGAATTTCGGTTGGATAAATTGCAATTGCAGACTCGCCTTTTTAACCTCTCCAAACCAACAAAACAATACTGAGGCATAGATTAAGGCTTAAAAGCACCGATTCTGCGACCTCAAGCAGACATTCTCTAAGGCACTCATTATTCAATGACAACGTGATCTTTCAAGGTCAACACTCTTGCACGGACTTGTCCCAGTGGTCATCAAAGCCTGTAGCACAAAAGTAATATAGAAAGGTGACATTCCAAAGCAGGATCGAAAAGGACTATGGCAATAGGCACCCTATAATTTTGGCATGCCTTGTACTCTTACAAGAATGACATGGCCAAAAAGCTTCCAGACCTCTTATAACCCATTGACGTCCCCCTTATTGAAGCCATTGTTGTGTCTTTTTGTGGCACGAGATCTAATGAAGAGTGCTAGCCAAATTAGAATGAAATCGACCTGAAGTGAATGATTGCACACTGTTGAAGTTGAAATCCCAAGTCATAATATCAATATGCGAGCTACTACAGTTGCACTAGTGATATGTAATGTGAAGAGGCTTATAATACAAAGGTATGCAAAGTTACAGCAGTGATATGCACTAGAGAAATACTAAGTACTACAATAGTATAGGAGCTGCAACAATAATAGAAAAGTGAAACTTGTCACTAAGCTTGAGAAGTCAATGATCTTGTTAAATGGTTGTCACCTTATTGTGTGACATGTAGACTTAGACACTTAGCAGTGACCTTATATATAGAGCAACAAACTTATATGATAGTGTTTACTATTGACAGTGATGACAATTTACATATGATGTATGGATTAGCTGAAGCAGTGACAAACTGTGAACCTGTGACCTTGTTTGCCAATGCCTTTTGACAATATCTATATGACAACATTGTGCAAGTGATTAGGAGATATCACTGTGTCTCTTATAATGTATGGTAGTGCCAGTAATGTTTTTGTTGACCTCCTTGTGCTTGAAATCCTAGACAATGATGTCTATAACCCTTGATGTGCCAGAGACCTTGTGTGACAGTGACATGTATGACAAAACATTTGATATGTGACTGAGATCCTTATAATAGTAATTTGTGGTAAATGATCAATGTTGCGCAAGGCGGGGATGTTTTTTGGTAGCGGATCCACGGAAGCGTCATTTCCCAAAAATATAGGAAGCAAAGCATCTACTATATATATATATATATATATATAATTTTTTTTTTGCCTTGCATTTATATTAAAAAAATTCCAAAATACCAAATTAGTTGTAGAAGACATGAAAACATGCATATTTTTACATAAATCAAGATAGATATGACATCCATTGTACGTCAATGATTAATTATTCTAGCACCAACCATCTAGAATCAATATTCCTCTTCTCTTGTCTAGCCTTTGCTTCTACTTCGATTCTCTATGGATATTAGTCAACATTACCCAATTTTGATCAAATGAACTAATCCAAGCCTTATAATATGGTAGAGAAAGCTTAACATACTTGATCAATGATTTTGACTTGAGTGAAGGATACATTTTTACTAAGGCCATGACAAAGGAGTTCATCAATCAACACCACCAACTCTTGGGAACGTATAGGGCTCGATGCTCTTGATTAAATGCCAATGACATGCCCTCATACATGATATAATCGCCAATGAAATGCCATAATCCCATTGATCCTGAAAAGTGACATGTATGCTGAATTTTGAATGGGATATGAAATTCTATTTCTCCATATAAAGTCTGATGAGGTTGGAACCACTCTCAAACATCCCGAGTCATTTCATGCTAATGTTAAAAATTTAAGTAAAAGAATGAAAATGAAAGATAATGGAGAATGCCACATTTACTTTAAAAATTTAACATTACCATTAGGGAGCATATAGGGAGCATCAAGGGGCACCTTGGGAGTATTTGGAAAGCATAGTTCCTCGCATAACAGTTTGAAATTTGCAAAATAAAAGAAAAAAAGGTGCGGTAGAACCGTGTGAACCGTCCACCTTCTCTTGAATCTGTGACAGATACATCCCTGAACTTCCACGGATATTAACCGATCCTTTCTGGATCTGTAGATTGGGCAGCCAAAACTTTGGATCGAGCCCCGCGGATCCAGTTTTCTAGGAATCACCAAAAAATGGCAAAGCCGTGGATCCAATTTTTGTTGACATTTCTAACCCGTTAGAAATTTTCCTGCATTATCTGGCTTATTTCTCCTACTTGTTTAATTACTGACCAAGTTATTTAACCATATAAATAGTAAAATAAACACAATACAGTCTCAACCATCTACAGATCATTAACTGAAAGAAATTGACAAGCACACAAGGGACACTGTTATTTTTGGACAACCGTCCCTGGAAAAACTCAACTTGGGAAAACCGATGCAGCAGTTTTGAGGTTTTTATTATTAAGCAAATTTTCTTGAATACAACTGGGTGCCAAACTGGCTCACTCGACAGAGAAATCAATCTGGCAGTAATACCTCTCTTTGGAAGCAGAGATTTTGAAAGCCTGCTCCACGAAACTCTCTCCAACACCTCTCTGAGGCTTAGTGTTAGTCTGAAACCCTTTGCGTCAGCCCTTTGAGGCTCTGTGTTAACTCTTTGAGGCTTTGCGTAGCTTCTCCGACCTTCTGTGTCACTTCTACAGCCTCCGCGTCACTCATGCAGGCCCTTTGGTCCTCTCCCAGTCATTGTTGGCCTTTGTGTGGCTCCTTTCAGTTCTGTGTCTGCCTCTTTGCCTCTACGCTGTTCTTTCGACACTATCTCAACCTCTCTGCTATGCACTCATTACCCCTTGCTGCAACTCTGATCACTGGTTTGATTTCACTTAGCAAACTCTGCTCTAGAAAATCGAACTGACTGATCACTCTAGTGTATCTCCAACTGACCCTCAAGCCTTCTCTTATACTTTTTTTGTTGAGTCTACAACGGTTGAGATTAAATCTCTAATCAACGACTAAGATTAGATTTGGCTTGATTCATGTCATTTAGAACCTTCTAACCCAGTGTTATATTAATATCCAATAATATTTTTATTTTCCTAAGTTTAGACTTAGGAACCCATTAAAAATATTAATTATTTTAATATCTCCTTCACCGGGCATAGTTTTCCCAAACCATTTCTGGATCTTGGAGATCTCATGTGCTTTAGCCTCTCCACCAATTTTCATGGCTAGAGCACATCCGTTGCTACCCCAAATCAACAATTTTCTGATTCGTAGTTCCGCTGGAGGATTGGTGGCGGATTTGTACACGAGGTAGTTCCACCTTCGGATTGTTGTGGGTTTGGGGGGGGGGGGGGGGGGGCAGGTCTTGCAACATTGTATATGACAAAGGCACTCCAACAATAATGAACAATGAATTATTATGACAATGATATGACTGTGACCCTGGGTATGACAAAGGAGTATACCTTGAGCATGATTGTCTTGAGAGTATTGTTCAATAAGATGTTTTGGGTATGGAGGCAATATGTCATATGCTTGACAGTGTTGTGTGACCTTGATGACAATTGAGTAACCTTTAGTATGGTTCCTACAAAGAGGAGATCCATTTCACTTTTTTGTTGATTGAAGACTACAGTGACCTTGTGTAGTTGTCATAGTAAGACAATATTTCTATTACATTAATGTTATGATAACTCCTCTATGACTGTGTCTCTTCGACATCGACACAATGGTGACCATGAGTATTCATGATGACAATATCCTTGATAGCAGTTTGTACTTATGGTAGTAATTCTGTATGTTAAAATTTGAAAGTTCTATGCAGAAATTTAAAAAATTCTTTGCAGAAACTTGAGAGTTCTATGCAAAAAATTGAATGTACTTTGCAGATAACTGAATGGAATTGATTTTATTTAGCAGAAACTTGAATGTACTTTGTGGAAAGTTGAATATATTTTGCAGAAAATTGAAAGTACTTTGCAAAAAATTGAATGTTCTATGTTGTTACAACTATTAGAATGCAAATTTTTTCTTCACAACTTTTCAGATCAACAATTGTAGATAAAACATAAACTTAAGGATCATATGAAGACAACCAAGCACAAATATGAGACGCTGAGAATTAGGTCCAATGGCCAAGGCATAACCCACAAGGGGAAAACCCAAATGATTATTCTTCTATTAGATTTCTTCAATTGTTCAACATAATACAGAGAGAGAAAGAGAGAGAGAATGAATAAAGTCACCAATCTCTGATCAACTTGCAGCGGAAGTGCTCTTGCTCTTTGCGTAAAGCTCTCCTCCTTCTCTTGATCAGATCTTGCCCTTCACACTGGCTCCAACTCTTCACTTGCTCTCATACTTATCTTGCACACACGCAACACTATTTCCCTTTCTTTACAATGAACATGCTACATCAACTCTCATTTGCTCTTTTGCTTAAATAGATGAGAAAGGAGATGAGTTACAAAATGAATTCATGCATTGAGCCAATAATAAGAGAATCAAATTCCATGAGGGAGGAGCTACTTGAGGAGAAGTGTAACTCATCCTAAGAATAGAGAGAGAGTTACACATGTCTTGAAGAGTTACAATTCGAATTAATGGGAAAGAGAGTTACACTTAGACATGAGAGAAAAATTGGTGAGAGTTACAAGTCGAATTGAATGAGGGAGTTACAAGTGCATTTATTGAGAAGTTACACTTTTGTCATACAATGAATTAGTGCGGCTGAGTTGCATTATCTTAAGTGTGGAGTTACTATTTTATTCCAAGAGAGAGGTTCAATTTGCCAAATAAGAGATTCTCAATTTAATTTACTTATTTCATGAGAGAATTCGTTTTCATTAATCCATTAAAGGTGAATGACTTTAGACTATTTTATAGTGTCATAATAATAATAATACTAGTAAGGATAAAAATATTAATTCTTGACTTGTATAATCATGATTGATTTGATTTTTAAAGTGGATTACATATGTCGAGATCATCTTTGATCATTTAGACATGAATTTCTATTTTTGGAAAGTCAGTTCCAAACTGAGATGTGATTTACTATTGTTGGAAAGTCATATTAGAATTGTTAGAAATGAAATTTTATCATAGGTGGTTTAAATAGAACTAGAAGATATCATTTCTTATATGAGAAATTCATCTTTGAGCTGTGAAATTTTAAAGCTCTCTCTCAGCTAGGGAGGAATTTCTTTTTGCATCAAAGATCTCTGCTTCCTTTGATCTCTTTCATTCATCTTAGTTCAACTTTGCTTTGTAACATCTGTAACAATGAAGGGGCAATCTAAAGAAGAATCATCTACTCGACACAAATTTGGAAAGGAATAGATCATCAGATGTCACATAGACAAGGATTACACTCAACCAATTTTCATCTCAAAAAATTAGGTGATGGAACACAAACATCACATAGACAAGACTCAAACAAGTCTCATAAACAAGAATCAAGCACAACCAAGTGTCAAGTGGTGGAGCACTTGCATCCTAGACAAGTTACACAGACAAGTCTCACTACACCTATTGGCCAGATAGGTGGCTCTTACCACGTCTCAGACTGTGGGTTGGATGCATATTGAGGCCTACTCTTGTGGCACACACTACAAAAGAGGTCCCTCATCTTCACGAGCTTTCCGACATCATTCCCCAATCCTATAAGCTCTGCCAAGGGGGAAAGGAAACTCAGTGTTCTTAATTAATAATCACTGCTTCTTAGAAGGGTCATGGTCATAAGTCCAAGCTGCTCTTTAAAAAACAAGAACTTTCTTTTCGGTAAAGGCTTGGTAAGAATATCAACTATCTGATCATCAGTGGAGATGTGATGGAGCCTCACTACTCCACTTTGCACCATATCCTGGAAATAGTGATGCTTGATCTTAATATGCTTGGACTTGTCATGTAACACAAGATTTTTTGCAAGATGAATCCACTCTTATTGTCACAATATATAACTTTTGTGTCAGGAACTTGCTCAAATATTTCCCCAAAAATCTTTTTTAGCCAAATTGCCTCACAACTAGCCATGCTAGTAGTAATGTACTCACCTTCACCTGTACTCAGTGCAACAAACTTCTGCTTTCTACTCATCCAAGAGATCATGGCAGATCCCAAGCTAAAGCAACACCTGTAAGTGTTCTTTCTATTAGTAGAGTTACTTGCTCAATCAGCATTAGTATATCCATGAAGTCTTACATTTTTAGCAGTATATTTCAATCCTAGATTTATAGTTCCATGCAAGTGTCTGAGTACATGTTTTGCATCAATCCAATGGGCATGAAAAGTATCAATCATATGCTGACTTAAAGTGTTTACAACAAAGCATATGTGAGGCCTAGTGTTTACCAGAAACATGAAAGCACCAATTAACTGTCTATCCTCTATGGGATTTGCTAGACTAGGCCCTGCAACTTTGCCACTTAATTTCTTAAAGTTCATTTCCATAGGAGTATGCATGGACTTACATTCTACCATAGCAAATATTTTAAGAAGCTTAATAACATGTTTTCCTTGAGAAAGATAAATTTCACCATGTCGTTGCAAGACCTCTAGACCTAGAAGTAATGCATCAAACCAAGGTCTTTCATTCCAAATTCATAAGCTAACTCCCTCTTACACTGGAGGATAAGAGGTCCTCTTTATGTCAAGAATAAATCATCAACATACAATGCGAAAATCAAAGGTATACCTTGGACTGTCTTGAAGTAGAGGTTTTTGTTTGCATTGCTTCTTCTGAAACCCAGCTTTATCAGGTAGCTATCAATGCGAGCATACCAAGCTCTTAGAGCTTGCTTCAACGCATATAAGGATTTCTTCAGTCTGCATATATGAGTTTCCCTGTCATGCTCTTCAAAGCCTTGTCGCTGTTCCACAAATACCTCTTCCTTGAGGAAGCCATGCAATAAAGCAATGTTCATATCCATTTGGTGAATCATCCATCCCTGGCTAGTAGATAAGGCAACAATAGATCGAATAGTATTATATTGAGCTACAGGTGCAAAAATCTCATCATAATCTGTTCCCTCTTTTTGAGAGAAACCTCTAGCTACAAATCTAGCCTTGTATTTTTCAATACTACCCTCTGCACCATGTTAAACCTTAAACAACTATTTGGAAGTGACAACAAATTTACCTTGAGGTCTAAGAACCACTTCCTAGACATCATTTTGGACGATGGACTCATATTCTTCAGTGCTGGCATCCTTCTAGACTTGTTCTTGTGCAACTTCTTCAAAGGTGCATGGTTCTGCTTGAACGATGTTGCTCATGGCAGCAACATACCCTTGAAACCAATTTGGCTTCTTACTTTCTATGAACGTTCCTCTTGCAGAAGCATGTTGTTCAACATCTTGCAAGATATCTCATAGCCATAGTAGTGTTTTTCTGGTAGAAGGATCATGTAGTGGAGGATCTAGAGGATCCATGGAATCCATTGGATTATCAACAAGCTCATTCTTAGGTTCTAGTTCAGACTCAGATGCAACCTCTTTTTCATTAACAACTTGTCTTTCAACAATGGCAGGAGGAGGAGAGTCTCGTGTTTTTCTAAGAGCTACATCTTCATCAAATGTTACGTTTCTATTAAACTCTATATTTCTTTGACTAGGTACATAAATTCTATAACCGACAAACGCACCTTTTTTACCTGAAGCTTCCAAACTTGTTGCTTTTCTCTTTTGGCACATGGAAGTATATAGGACAACCAAAGATTTTCAAAATGACTCACCTCACGTCTTTTACCAGTGAATACTTCTTCAGGAGTCTTATTGTTTAAGGCCTAATCAGTGATGAGGAGTTTTGTTTTGCACATAAACAATGGTATGTGTAGCTTCTCCCCACAAAAACTTTGGTAGCTTTTGATCATGCAACATGATTCTGATCGCTTCCATAATGGTTCTATTCTTCCTCTCAACCACACCATTTTGTTGTTGATTGTATGACACAATGGTTTCTTTCTTTATTCCGGTGTATTTGCAAAGATCATTAAAATCATTGGAGGTGAACTCTCCCCCATTATCAGATCTGAAAGCTTTGATCAACTTTCCAATTTGATTTTCAATTAGAGCTTTGAAATCTCTGAACATGTCAAATGCTTCCCCTTTCTTTTTCAAAAAGAAGATCCATGTCTTGCGATAAAAATTATCAACAAATCTCTTGAAATACAAGTAGCCACCAAGAGAAGTAACATGCATACATCCACATACTTCAGGGTGTATGAGTTGAAGTACCTGACTAGCTTTTGTTCTGCTTGAAGGGAATGGTCCCTTTATATGCTTTCCACTTGCACATCTCGGGCAAGCTCCTTCATGATCCATTCTGATCTCAGGCATTTCAGAAACCATCTTCCTTACATGAGTTAAGGTTTTGTAGTGTAGATGAGAAAATCTTCTGTGCCATAGCTCACATTAAACATTGGTATCATGGACCGGTGCATGAACGTGTTTACGATTGACTTTGTAAAGCCCTTCACATTTTGATCCAAGAGTGAAGACTTCTCTCATACTTGAGTTCAAAGGAAAAGTTAGAACCTTTCCATTAATAAAAATAACTTCATTCCTTTATCTTCTAGAGCATATATGGATACAAGATTCTTTTTCAAACCAGGTACATACAAAACTTCTTGTATAAAAATAGATTTGCTATCATCTAACTAAAATGAAACTGAACCATAACCTTTAACTTGGTGAGTAGAATTATCTCCAATGATAAACATTTAAATTAATGCTTCTTTGTAACCAGTAAAATATTTGGAAGCACCACTATCAACTAACCAACTATCAAATGAATTTGTAAAAGAAGAACTGGAAAGAGCAAAAACAAGAAAATATTTTGATTGAGATTCTGCTGCATTATTTCTATATCTTCGATTTTTTGTTTTCTTAGGATGCCCTTTACTTTGATTTTCAGAAGAGTCTTTTTATAATCATATTGTTGTTGAATCTAGGTGTTTTTCTTCCTTATTTACAGTCACTAGCAAAGTGACCATGCTTTTTATAGTTAAAGCATCTAACTTTTGACATGTCTAGACTCCCTTTGTTTGATTTGAAAGCAATTTTTTTTTATTGCCTTTTTTTCTCATGTCATAGACTGTAAAAGTAGTAGGTTCTCCTTCTTGATGATAAAAAATTCTCCTTTTGGAGATCATTCCGGCCTTCTCTTGGATAGAATTTCCTAGGAGATCATCAAATGTGGGAATAGTGTTGATGTTGCTGACGGTAGTAATAAAAGTCTCCCAAACAGGAAAAGACCTCCAAGCGCAATCAACACCATTTTTTTTGTTGGGTACAACTTCACCAACTGTTGACAGTTGATTCCATATTTTAGTCATTCTTAGGAAGTATGCTTGAACCATCTCTTCTCTATTCATCTTGATGTCTTTCAACTGATTCTTCAAGGCAATAATCTGGTTCAAGTTACTAATTGCAAACATGCCAATTAGTTTGTCATACATTTTTTTAGCTTTCTTCAAACCATAAACATAAATAATGAGATGATCACTAAGAAAATCAAGGATAATTTTGCTAGCTTTGATTTCACCCTCCTTATGTTTGGATTTGATAGCAATACTTGAATTCTCTGGTGGATCAACTGTTGTGCCTTTACCATACTCCAAAACTTCGTGTTCTTCAAGAGTGATATCTAGCCTTGCTTTCCATGGACCAAAGTTTGAAGCATCATTCAACTTCTTCTCTACCTTGAAGTAGGACGAAGTCATCTTGATAAAAGAAACTTTGGGAGTAAGTGGGGTTTCTTCAAGGGATCTATGGTCTCCTTGGAGTTATTTTCACCAAGGCTCTAATACCATGTTAAAATTTAAAAGTTCTATGCAAAAATTTAAAAAATTCTTTGCAGAAACATGAGAGTTTTATGTAGAAAATTGAGTTTACCTGCAAAAAATTGAATGTACTATGCAGAAAAATGAATGGAACTAAATGTACTTAGCAGAGAGTTGAATGTACTTTGTAGAAAACTGAATGTACTTTGCAGAAAGTTGAATATACTTTGTAGAAAACTGAATGTACTTCGTAGAAAATTGAATGCCTTATGTTGTTACAATTACTCAGAATGCAAATTTATTTTTCACAACTTTTCAGATCAATATTGTAGATAAGAAATAAATTCAAGGATCATATGAAAACAACCAAGCACAAATATCAGATACTGAGAGTTAGGTCCAATGACCAAGGCAAATCCCACAAGGGGAAAACCCAAATGATTCTTCTTTTGTTAGATTTCTTCAATTGTTCAACAGAGTAGAGAGAGAGAGAGAATGAATAAAGTCACCAATGTCTGATTACCCTGCAACTGAAGTGCTATTTCTTTTTTCTTAAAGAGCTCCTCCTCTTGATCAAATCTTGCCCTTCACACTTGCTCTAGCTCTTCTCTTGCTCTTACTCTTCACTTTCTCTCACACATCTCTTTCACACACTTAACACTAGCTCTCTTTCTTCACAATGAACTTGCTACATCAACTCTCACTTGCTCTTGCTTAAATAGATGAGAAAGGAAAAAAGTTACAAAATGAATTTATGCCTTGAGCCAATAATAGGAGAATCGAATTCCATGAGGGAAGAGTTACTTGAGGAGAAGTGTAACTCATTCTAAGAATAGAGAGAAAGGTACACATTTCTTGAGGAGTTACAATTTGAATTAAAGAGAGAGAGAGAGAGAGTTACACTCAAACATTGGAGAATATTTGGTGAGAGTTATAGATCAAATTGAATGAGGGAGTTACAAGGGCATTTAATGAGGAGTTACACTTTTTCCATACATTGAATTAGTGTGAGAGAGTAGCCCTCAACATTGGGTCAGAGCTTGTGAACTCGGGCATTGGAGCATCGATCGAGTAGCCGCTGGTAAACAGGGTGTTGGAGCATATGTCAGGTTGTAGCCTCCCTCAGTGGTAGTTGAAAATGATGGAAGTTGGAACTTCCTATTGATGTACATTTTATTGAAGACAAATATTAAGAAGGGTTTGGTGGTTTTTATCCCGGAGGGGTTTCCACCTAAAAAAGCTGTGTCTACTGTCTCTATTGTTATGCATTGTTGAATGGTGTTGATGAATGTTTATGTTTATTTGATGCTAATAACAATTAACGCTTTGTGATTTTGTTAAGAAATTATTACTTTTGTATGAAATGTTAACTTCTCACTGTTTTAGTTCAGCCAATCTAATATCGTTAGATCAAAAGAAGCATCATGAAAGGAGCCATGCTACTTGAGCTTTACTAAGTTCTTGTTTGTTTTGTAACTATCTTATTGCAGTGGAAATTTGGCTCAATTATGGTTTGCAAATGCGATGCTAGCTGCACATATATTACTTCTAATATGAAGCATGAAATTGAAAAAATATAACACTTATATTGTATATCTTATTTCATCTTTTGTTGTCTATGGTTATTAGTAGAGTTTTACAACATTTTTTGGGGTCTGCTATCATTAGCCAACTATTCTTCGGCTTTTTCATATTAATATAAACGTACCAGTTCAAAATTTCAAGTCCCTTGACTCATGGTTGACAATATCAGGCAAGTCAGCACCATCTTGCAGCTATTACTGCTGCTGGTCAAGTTTGGCTGTGGCGAAATAAACATGGCAATATTCATACACGTTGTAATGAATGGGAACACATAGCTTCCTTAGAAGACAAGGGGGTTGTCCTGGTTGATGTTGCAGGTCCAGATCTTGATCGGGCTTCAGGTGGATATGAGGCTGACCAAGAAGATCAGGTTGGTTTCAGAGGCCTTTCTGTTATTGTTAAGTATATAATAATTAGCACAGAAATTTGATATTGACTGTTGAATGTGCTAATATCTTCAGGTTCCAGATCCTTTTTATCTAGTTGCTGTTGGTGCTGATGGGCAGGATTTTATTCTTCAGGGCTCACTGCCTCAGGAGCCTGTATGTTTTATATCGTTAACAAATTTCCACTGGTCTTATCATTTTTCTTGTAAAGAAACCTCAAGGGTTTGTTTCGTTCAGTGAGATTGTCATCTTTCTCAACTACCAAGCCTACTAAAACTTAATTGTATTCCACTGTTCATCAGGTCCGAACATATCAACTCAGTGATGAACTCCGGCACCTTTCTCTGAAAGATGTTCTTTTGCAGTTGGGTCACCCATCACTAAATAATGCAGGTCAAATTGTACAAGTGAGTGTGGGTACAGTGGAGGCACCAGACGAATCATCCTTCATTGGGTATGTTGCTCATTTTTTGTTGCCCTTTATCTTTGAAAGAGAAGGGTTATACTTTTTCTTGATAGATTCTTACTTTATTTTAAGTAATATGCTTGTGGCAGTTTATGCTTATCTTCGTTATCTGTTTGGTTGTTTTGTTCGGGAATGTTTATAGGTACATCACTGATACTGACCATGTCTATATACGTTCTGCCACAAGAGATTATATGGAGGAGGTCAACTTAGTATCTGGCTACACTGGCAAGCCAATCAAAATTCAGGTGAGTGAGTATATATGAATTTCTTGATTATTTGTATAGTTATTGTTTTTCTCCTTATTAGTTTTTACAATGGCCAGTATTCTACTGCCTGCATAGAAATTAAGCATACAGATGAGGAGAAATGCGTCTTTAAAAGTGTACTAGAAGTTAGAACTGGTATTTCAGTACTCTGATGGGGGCGAATCAATTGGTGATCAGATCTCTATGAGAAGTTCATTTGTTTAAATGTTAACATTTGGAATTCACAGGAATAGGCGTTTTTATTAAATCTGTACATAGTTTATCAACTGACCAGGGGTCTTAATTTTAGGTTTCGGAAATTTCAATAAAACTTTCTTGAACTTCTCAGCATGATTTAAGGGTTAAAATGTAGTTGAAGTTATTAGCTTTAGGTATAGCTTCTACATATTGCCCAGAAGTTTCTGTTTTTCATATAACTGAAGCCTTGTTACAGTAGAATATGGAGGTCCCAGTGATAGATGTTTGCTGTAAACTTTGCCAATCTTCCTTTCAATGTATTGCAAAAAACTGAACACACAAAGAAACCAAGAGCAGAAGAGAACTTCGAAGAGATAAATACTTAAAAGGATAATAAAATGAAGACAGCACATGTCCTTTTATAGGGCAAAAGTTGTAAAGGGCAATGGTTGCATGAACACAACTCTTGTGAAAACTTGTTCATTTGAAAATGTTATTGACAAGGGGAAGAGTCATTAATATGGTCAGGTAGTTGTAATGTAAATTTTAATTTCAATAGGTGGAGGGTAAGACACGCTTTGTACTCCAGACTTTAAAGAAGATGTTGTAGCTCCAAATATGGGAGGGAGCCATTCAGATCTTATATGAAAGTATTGAGCAATGGTGAGAATCATGTCATTGAATCATTTGTTAGAAGCCTATGTCTCTTCGAATTTTCTTTTGGAAATTTGAGTCTTGTTGTAACTGCTACAATCATTCTTGCATATTCAATGGGTCAAGGGTAAGACAAACTTTGTATTCCAGATTTTAAAAAGGATGTTGTAGCTGTAAATATCGAAGGTAGCCATGCAGATCTGGTATAAAACTATTGAGCTATGGTCAAAATCTTGACACGGAATCATTTGCCAGAATCACATTTCTATTGGAATTGTCTTTTGATTTGTCTACAATATAGAGTAGGCTGCTTTTGAATGGCTTGGTTGGCCTTTTGGATATTTAAGGCTCTTTTGCAACTACAACAGTCAAATTCATATTCTACCCTTCATTGGTTCCATATGCACTCTAACCTTATACGACTTCTTATATTCGTGGTCTGCAATTTTGAGTGGAAGCTAGTGGAGACGTCTCTCACGATCGCTCCCAAGGGTAAGACACACTTCTATGCTCCAGAATTTAAAGAGAATATTGTAGCTTCAAATGCAGGATGGAGCCATTTAGATCATATAGCAGCTTTGAGCTATGGTCAGAATCTTGACACACAATCATCTGTCAGAATCCTGTGCCTCTTGGAATTGTCTGTTGGTTTGTCTACAATATCGAGTAGGTTACTTTTGAATGGATTGGTTGACCTCCTTTTAGAGATTCGGGGCTCTGTTGCAATTCATTTTCTACCCTTCATTGCTTCTCTATGCGATCTGACCAAATATGGGGTCTGATTTGTGGCATGCAATTTTTAGTGGAAGCTAGCGAAGATGTCTTTCACAGTTGCATACACTTCGTACTCCCTCTTTTAAAGAGGATGTTGTAGCTCCAAATATGGAAGGGAGCTATGCAATTTCAATTTTCAAAGTATAAAAATAGAGCCATGGTCAGAATGAGTTGACAGAATCTTGTCACAGAATCGTTGGTCAGAATCTTGTATCTTTTAGTTTGTCTACAATATATAGAGTTGGATTCTTCTGAATTGATTGGTTGACCTTTTTTATTTTGGAAATTTGAGGATTTTTTTGCAACTACTACAGTCCCTTGTCCATATTCAATTTGTTGAGGGTAAGACAAACTTGATATTTGTGATTTCACATGTTAAAGAGGATGTTGTAGCTCCAAATATGGGAGGTAGCGATGCAGATCTGATATAAAAGGTATTGATCTATGGTCAAAATCTCGACACAATCATTTGTCAGAATCCTATGTCTCTTCGATTGTCTTTTGGTTTGTTTACAATATAAAGTACGTTTCTTTTGAATGGATTGGTTGACCTCCTTTTGAAGATTTGAGGCTCTTTTGCAACTACGAAAGTCACTCTTCCATATTCACCCTTCATTGCCTCTATATGCAATCTGACTTTATATGGCTTCTGATTTTTGTGGACTGCAATTTTGAATGGAAGCTAGTGAAGATATCTCTCACAATCGCTCCTGAGGGTAAGACACAGCTCATGCTCCAGATTTTAAAGAGGATGTTGTAGCTTCAAATGTTGTGGAATGGAGCCATTCATATCTCATTAAAGTATTGAACTGTGGTCAAAATCTTGTCTCAGAATCATTTGTTAGAATCCTGTCTCCTGGAATTGTCTGTTGGTTTATCTACAATATAAATTAGGCTCCTCCTGAATAGATTGGTCAGCCTGATTTTGGAGATTCGAGTTTGTTTTGCACTTACTACAGTTACTCTTCCATGTTCATATTCAATATATGCAATATGGCCTTATATGACTTTATTATATTTTCTTTCTTCGTTTTTGTGGACTACAATTTTGATTGGAAGCTAGCAAAGATGTCTCTCAGAATCACTCAGGAGATGTAATTGGTTGGCTCTTCATTCGTAAAGGTCAAACACTGCTTCTAAAATGAAAATGATAAAAAAACGAATGATTTTCCTTGTTTCTGATCATCCGCCTGGAAAATTATGACAGCATTGCCATCTCTAAATTTATTTATCAATCCATTGTTTTAAAGTTTGTGTCAACCTATGGTGCCTCTGATGGTTGTAGGAATGTATCAGATATATATTAGTACGATAGTAGTGAATTTAGTAAAAATGCCTTCAGTTTTAATTTTTTTTTCTTGGTGCTTTGTTTGTGGGCCAGTGCGGCAGAGTTTACCATGCAATAATAATGACAGATGATGGCCGTGCATGGACATGGGGTCGTGGTTATTATCCTGGTATTAACGCATTTGGTTCTTCAGGTTTCTCAGCTGCCACATGCCAGCCTGCAGTAGGTACTCTGGTTGGACGTAAGGTGTGTATTAGTAAATGATGATTTACTCTTTTTAGTGATGGGCAGAATGCTTGCAAGCTTTTGTGTATGATCTAGGATAGTTTTATTCAGTTATAAATTGAATGTGCAGGTTATTGATGTTGGATGTTATGGTGAAGACTTCATTGCTTTAACTAGTGATGGAGATGTTCATCAGTGGACTCATGCTCTACCAAATCCTGCTGCTGGAGTATATAATGTGCCGGCTACCCCATTGTATGGACATGGTCCTTGCATTCCACATGGTGATAAGTTGAGGCAGGTATCCATTGGGGCTGGTATGTGTGCTGGAATTACAGATGGTGGTAGAGTGCATACTTGGAGGACTGCAATGAAGGGTGGGCTTATAGGCATGGTAGTACCAGAGAAGGAAGCTTTGACACCACTTGGCTATGAGGAAAGCCATAAGGATACTGCGATTGTTAATCTAGGTTTGTACCTTGGTTTCTGCAAAGCAAAATCTCTGTATTAGATTTGATTGGTTTTGTATTTTTATTGGTTTATATTTTTAATGTCTGTATACTGTTATACTCTCTGAAGGAAGTGTAAATGCTAAGAGGTTTTTGCTTACCATTATCTTTGTGAGGTAGTAGATATGAAAGATGTTGGCTTGGCTGCAACTGTGTTTTCTCTGTACTAGGGGTTTAGATAACAAGAATATTCATTCTGTTGCAGGTCTCAGGACTGCCACGAAAGTAATATGTGTAGCAGGATCCTTGATAGTTGTTGTCAAGAAGAAAACGAGAGGTCGAATGGGACCAAGGAAGAAACCAGTGAAATCTAACACCGAATCAGGAATAGGAGGGCATTCTTGAATATTCAACTACAGTTCCATTTGTTTACAGCTCTATTAAGACTTCTATATGTGGATTCTCCTTTTTGCAAACCATCCTTATCAAGTTATGGCTAATGTACAGCTTTGTAAATGATATTCATGTGTATATTGTATTGATGGATTTTGAACTGATCCACTCCTATTATGAAGCAATGGTAACAGGCTTCCTTGCAAGGGTTTATAGGCAACATGCAGGTCCTTTTCTCTTTTCCGAGATAATTGCAAAGAACAGTTCTTATAGTCTCTAAAGGGTGCAAGGATCGTTTTAACTATAACTCATCACCCGATTTCCAAAAGGAGGATGCTATTGAAATTGTAATGATGAATTGCAGTGTGGAGGATGCTGGCAAGTGAATCTGTAATTGAGTTTGTTTTCATCTTTTATTTAACGTCACTTTTATGCAAAAATCAAAGATTAATTATGGTCTACAAAAAGAAGTTTCCAATTAGATTCGTGCTAACGTGTAATCAAATGACTATCTGCAGCGATCTGTTTTCACCTTACCGTTTGATTTAGTATTTATCTTTGAGCAATTTGATGCTACTTCCGAGACTGCTAGTGCATCGCATTGTGATCCTTGTTTAATAATTAATTACAGTGCAATATTTTAATGTCCAGCGTAACTGTGATATAGGTCCAGTTTTGTCATATCCTTATTTTTGTTTTATATCCACCCCCGGCCCGTGAGATTTCATTGTTATTTATCTGGCCATTATATGAAGGGCGATGTAGAATTCAAACAGTAATGTGCTGTTATTCTGGTCTTGTTAAGAAAAATCTCGACCTTGAGGTAGTTCCCCCTCTTAATGCCAAACCTTATCTGATGTGAGCCATTTTCTTCCTTTGTTGTCCTACTTGGAGGGCTATTGTTTGGTGTCACCGAAATTTCGTTTTAGTAATTCGCCGGTATTGCAAAGGTGATGATAGGTATCATCGAGAGCCCATGCTAACTCTGCTAAATTGTGGTAATACCATACATGCATTTAGGTGTTGGTGATTTATCATATAGCGGTATCTGTAAAAAAGTTGTGCGCTGTTATTCTGGCCTCATTGAGAAAAATCTCGGAACTTTCATACACTCCCTGCTTAACCGCAACGTTCTCTGATCTGGGGCATTTTTTCCGCGTGTCATTCAACTTGAAGTGGTATCTGTGACTTTAGCTGATGTTGGCCATTTTTCCCGTGTGTCATTCAACTTGAAGTGCCATTGTAATGGTATGGCCAAATTTTATGTGTAATTCACCATACCAGAATTTGGTTGGTGCATAAATTGCACAATACAAACTTGATGAGAGGCATCATCGAAAGCCCATGCTAACTCTTAAATTGCGGTAATACCCAACATACTTTAGGTGTTGTTGCTATATTACATGGCAGCACAAGAAAAGTTGCTTATCCATTTCTTTGCACCTATTGCGGTTTTATTGTTTTGCACTGTTTAGGTATGTTTTAATGTATTAGCAGATTTGTGTGGTTGACCAAGGCCACAATTTTGTCTAGACAGAAAATTTCTTGCCAGAATTTGATGAGAAAATTTTAAAGAAATCTGATTGCTGGATTCATGTGGTCAGAAAATCTTAAAGAAATTTGATGGTTGGAATGTTTTAATCGTTTTTGATGGTGGAAATATCTTCAAGAACTCTTTAGGCACTAAAAATTTTGAAGCGGTATTTCCAAAAAAATTCAGCGGGATCTCTTCAAAATCTTGCTGAAATTTCCATTATTTTCTGGACAAAATTATGGTGTCATTAGACTATTATACTGTTTTTTTAAAATTTAAAAATTTTAATAAATTATTAGAATCCCAGTTTATGTTTTTGAGGATGATTAGTATTATATATTTCATTATATTTACTATTTAAGTTGAATTAAATATATCCCCAAGAGTTTAGCTCAATCGGTCAATCCCCGAAAGCTCTTGGGGTCAGGTCGTCAGCCCTACCAGCCCTACCGAAGGTGTCCGTGAACCACACCCAAAAGAAGAAAAAGTAAAAAACAGCTGAATTAAATATTTACTATTTAAGCTGAATTAAATATTATTCTTGTAAATTCATAATTCACATTTAAAAACATACACCAGTTATGAAGGTGTCCGTGAACCACACCCAAAAGAAGAAAAAGTAAAAAACCGCTGAACTAAATATTTACTATTTAAGCTGAATTAAATATTTCACTATATCGAATATAGTGAAATATTTAATTCAGCTTAAATATTAAATATTTAGTTCAGCGGTTTTTTACTTTTTCTTCTTTTGGGTGTGGTTCACGGACACCTTCATAACTGGTGTATGTTTTTAAATGTGAATTATGAATTTACAAGAATGTATAAAAATGTGTAATTAGTTATATTGGAGGTATAAAAAAATGCTTAATTAGTTATAGGAATTGTTTTTAATTAAAGGAACTTTCTAAAAATCTAATATTTAATAATATATAAATAGATGTTAACAAATAGTCAAAATCAATATTAAATATAAAAATATTTTTTATTGGATTTGATATTGATATGGCAAAACTAAAGGCTTAAACATGATTCCAATGATTAGTAGGATCTTTTGCACTCTTTGTGGTTAAGGAGGTTCACATTCACTATATATGAATCTTTAGCTGTCACAATATAGGTTTTGCTCTTGTTAATAATTGTTTTGTTGATGGTTAGGAGTTAGCCATTTGCATTAATTTTAACTACTGTGGTTCCTATAGGAAAATAAGTTTGACATTTTAGTCATCTGATCAGTTCTGCACATAATATATGATATATGTAAAGACATAGCACATTTTTGTTTATATAGAGGTTTATGGTATTTTTGAATATTTATTATTTTTTGGCAATTTTTATTCAATGACATTTTGTCAAGTGACATACCAACATATTATTTTTATCCGGTGGTATGTATTGCAATTTAATCTTTATCACATTATTTGGTGCAAAAATTTAATCACTAGATGTACTCTCATGTATTCTCCTTCTAATGGTTGAATTAGTTTTTCATTTAACTCAAAATTTATTCTTTGATTCATTATTATCACAAACTTGTTATAAATAATAACCATTATTAAAATTAGACATCACTAGAAGCACTATTTTGTATTTTTTCTCATTGGTTTTCTATCCCTTGTTATTATTATTATTTTTTATTTTGTTTCTCTTGTATTAAAGCTTTAACCATTTCAACTTACCTTGATCTTTTCAGGTTCCATATCTTCAATTATGTTTGTATCATCACACTAGTACCACCTTGTAGTATATATATTTTAAAGATATTTTGAAACGTGTTCATTGAAACCTAAAAAAGGGAAATTGCTGCAATAGGAGTTTACCTCCCTAATTGTAAGAATTTGTAGACAATCACTGCAATTATGAAATTCAATATCAGCTTTGAGGTTTTTGGAATCCATTCCTTGTAAATTTTCAACCTTGGGTTTAATTAGAATTATTAAATTACAAAAATAATATTTATTTTCTCTTCAATCCAATTTCATTGGTCAACATGAGAGAATAAATACCATGTAGAAGAGTACCTGTAAAACACTGAATGATAGTTTTACAAGCATCTACTTCTGATTTTCCTCTTAAACACATGAGTTTGTATTCTGTATACATGATGTCAATCATTTGACGAATTTGACCTACACTCATGTTGTCTATATTCCATTCTCTATGGGAATCAGGGAAAAAGGTATGTGCTTCAGGCATTTTCCCTTTTCCTTCTATATCAGGTGCAGAGTATCTGTTGTATCTATGCTCAAGGGGTTGTCTATGCTCAAGAGGCTCATAAATCGGGAGGATTTGAGCTTCTGGTTCTTCAAACAAAGAAGCTATTGTGATTTTTTCAGATCCTTCTTCTTTGGTTTCCTTGGGAAACAACAAAGGGAATTTTTCCACATTTTTTATTGAATGTTCAATCTGGATATTTCTCTTGACCAAAAATGAATTGGGGACGGGCTTGTCTACTTTTGTGATCTGCATCTTATCAAATTTTTCATTTAAGCCACTGAGGATTGTCTTAGTTATGTCAATGTGACCAACTAGATTTTCTCCCAATTCTTCAATCTTTGTTAATGACTCTTTGGTGTATGACTGAGTCATGCTAGAATCAAACTGAATACTATTTAAACAAGAATTTACACTATTAAAAGAAGACTGTACAACATCAATCTGTTTCTTCACTTCATCTGATTTTGCAATATTCATCTCCAGACCTTTTAAAGCAGTATTTGTCCAATTTATCTATTCACTGGCCTTTTGAATCCTTCCATCGATTCCTAAGGCGTTGTCATCTTTTTGGACAAGAGGAATGGCTTTGGCTGCATTAGATTTTTCTCCTAGAATTATTCCTTTATATGGAGGAAAGGTAGTGGAAGTTTCCACTATAGATCCATCAAGTGCAGTCCACCCATGTTTATCAGGAATACTGCTAGAAGAGCTACCAGTAAAGACATTTACAGGAGCTATCTTATCTTTCCATGAATAGAAGGATATCCATTCATTATTACTCTCCATGTATCTTTTCCAATCTGTAGCCATTTTCTTCTTCTGATTTGGAGTGTATCCTTGGTCAAATTCATCTGCCTGGGGATTTGTGAGTAAATCCCAATTTAACATTTCCTTCATCCACTGTGCACTGATCTGTGATTTTGGGCATCCATCCATTAATGCAAATAATTTATGCATTTCCATGACTGCAGGTTTCTTATAGTCAGAGGGGAGCTGTTTGAATCTGCATTCAGGGATTAATTCTGACATTTCTAATTTTCCCAGTCCATACCTAGGTTTTGCAGGTCTCATGTAACAGATCATTTGAGTCAACCTAGGGTCTTCCTCTTCTATTGAATGCATCATGAGGACATGATCAGTATCTGGCTCAGACTCATGTGGAAAAGGTATATCTGAACATTTAGGATTTGGACATGAACTGATAGAAGTGGAGGGAGGAGCAGTGCCAGTTCTGGGATTATGATGCAGATGGATATTCTGTTCTGCCAAACTCAAAAGATTGATGATGTTTGTACATTCGGGACACTTTACTTCTAAAGATGAAAAATTTACAAGTTGGGCGAGTTCGAAAAGCTGTGAGTGACGACAAGAAGAGGATGATGAACAAGCAGTATCTACAGTAGAGGGATCCCTGTAATATTTTGACATTTTGCAAGCAGCTTCTATTCCTTGACGATCGATGGTCGATCTTCGTGGAAAAGATATGACTGCACAAGAAGCATTTTCAGTGATATTGGCAGAAGTAATATTCATTGGAAGTTGAGGCCTGGAATGATTAACAGTCCAATGTTTTGGGAATTCTAAAGTTTCCCATTTTATCAATTGATGTTCAACTTTTTGATTCTTTGGATCTGTTTTTACAACAACACTTGACTTGGAATTTCGGCTGGGGGTATGCCGGATGGCTGGCCAAAGAGTGTTGGTGTGTCTTAGACAGGCTTTTGTCTGAATGGCTATATTATTTCTCTTTTTCTTCATATCAAATCCAGTAGTATGGATTTGCAATTGTAAGATATCTTGGATAGTTTCATCAAAAGTATACACAGAGAAATTTGGATAGCAGTCGAAGTAAACTGGGCCATCGGACAAAGGAGCAACAATTCCACCAATAATAGAGTCTGTATATTTGTTATGTGTCAGATCTCTGACTGTTGCAAGCACAAAAGTGTTCAACCCTTTATGGACTAAAGGATTAATACCGACTCTAATGCAACCAAGATGTACATAATTTGTTTTCAATCTTTTTGCTTCTGCTTGTAAAGATTTAGGATCGAGCAGTGGGATAGTTTGTATACTATCTGAATTTTCTTCTACTTGACTGACTGACTCTTTGATACTAATCCTAGAGGCAACAATTAAATGAAACGGAGCTAAGTCACTATAAACTTCTGAGGGTGTAATGTCTGGGAGAGCCCATCTAGCAGATGGCTGACTTTCTTCATATGTCTTCTCTACAGAATTCAAAGTTCTGTTTGAATTACTTTCAAACATGTCTTTAAGCATATTGTTTTCTGGGAGAGAATCTTCTTCAAGCTCTCGGAATGAGACAGACTTTCTGAATGAATCCATTCTGTGGAAATAAAAGAGATGTTTGAGTACCAACCTTTAGAACCAGACGTTACTGGCTCTGATACCAATTTCTAGCAGGGGCTTCTGTCACAAGCTTGCTCTTTCTCTGTGTCTGTAAATTCTTTCTGATAGCCAACTCCTGGTGAACCAGTGGTGAACCTACTCAGATCTTTCTCGCACTAGCGACCTTCACAACGGCTTCCTCGCAAATAATAACCCTAATTCTTCTCCTTTAAAATAATGGTTAAATCATTTAATGCCTTCAATGATATGCATGAGCAACATGAGTTGAAATTTGCTTAGTCATGAAGTTACCATATTTTGAAAATCAAATTTGCAAGTCCATAAATTTTGGACAATTGGAAATTTCATATTGGAAGTACAAGTACATGCTATCACTTCATCACAAATTTGATACAAATCAAGTTGTCCAAATGTTAGTGAAGAAACTCTAAGAAAACACTAGCCACAAACTCCTAACTAGGAATCACTTTTAACCAAACTTGGATCACTCCACCAAATGTCTTCAACAAAACATCATGCCTAATCGGTGCTCCTCTACATGTATAACAAGCTTGTATCACACAAAATATCAAATCAAACAAGCATAATGTAAGGCAACTCTAGCTCCACTATTTTTTTTGTTGAGGTAGAAACCTTAGTGCCACAATAAGAGACAAAAGAACCATCATGATCTCTAATATCATATTTTTCTCTAAGGTTTACTTGTGTAGCAAAGATCGAAGCATCTCACAAGAGAAAACCGTAACATTACATGAGCAATCTCTTTAGGAACAACTAATATGCCCCTCTCTATTGTTGTATTATTTGGGTTTTTATCCTGAACCCAAACTTCTTTATACTTTCAAGAGATTTTTGAGACTAGTACAAATAATAAAGTACAACAGTGATAATGATAAGATAAAGTTATATCCTCCCTTTATATCTACAATAGGTGAGGGAGGCTAACATAAAACAAGAGTTCATGTCCATGTAGTTAATCAACAACACAATCTGACATGGAGCACTCCATAATACAAAGATGTACAAGTGTCCCATTAGGGGAATTTTGACGTTTAAAATGGGCCTCCTAAGAAAAATGTACAACTAAAATAAACTTTGTAAGAACTAGTAAGATTCAATATGATGATGTCAACCATGGGGGATGATTTACAATTTTTGGAGTAAAAAAATAAAAAGATTAAAAAATAATAAAACAATAAAACAATAAAACAATAAAGCTATTTTTTCAACTCGTATTTTCAACTTATCTCCCTAAGGTTTTACTCAAAATTTTGAATGGGAGTATTCGTTGGATGCAAAATTTAATTCTTCACCCAATGAGTACTCATGTTGCATACTTTCGATGGAACCTGCTATACGAAAAATGAGAAATACATGAAACTATGTGATTGCAAACATGTTTTTCATGTATTTTTCATTTTTTGTGTAGCAAGGTCCATCGAAAGAATGCGACATGGGTACTCTTTGGGTGATGAATTAATTTATGCATCTAAGGAGTGTTTCCGCTCGAAATTTGAGTAACCCATAGCGAGATAAGTTGAAAATGAGTTGAAAAATTAGTTTTTTCTTTTTTTTCCTCAAAAACTTGATGATGTAATCTATAATATTATTTTATTATTTTCACTATTATTTTATAATTTTCTTAGGAGGCCCATTTTAGACCTCAAAAGTCCCCTAATGAGAGTTGTACTCTAAGTGTGCTAGAGTTGGACACATTTCAAAATGTTGGAGCTCTCTTCAACAAGATGTTAATACAACGTTTCCTTTCCACGATGGTATCTAATTGGGATCATGCACATATTCCTCCCATTATGTGCCACATCTTCTAATGTATGCAATTCTCTATAGTTGTGCCAATGTGGTTACTAAACTCCAATGCTCCTCCTCAATACGTGTTCGGGGCCACAACCAAGCTCTAAAGTCTTCTTCTCAACCCAACCATCCTCATGGAAAGTGTCCAACTTTTGAAGGTGTATATTAGATGGTCTTAAACTCCTAGAGTTTAGTGCCCTCCTCTAAGTGCCTAATGCTCGTACTAGGTGGGTTTCACACCTATTCAAAGCCCTTGACTCCCTCCATTGTTCATCCAAAGAGTTAATGATCATGGCAATTAGGATAATAACCACGTAGGGAGGGCATGATATCAACACTATAACAAAGGTCAAGGATCCATCCAATTTGTGCAATCAACATGTCCATGAAACATTAGAGAGAGGTTATCATCCACTGAAAACACTTTATTAACCCCAAAGGCAAACACTCCCTATTTCTAAAAAGTATTTTCTGTAACACTGGACAATTCTCTAATTTTGCAATCTGTAACTTTGATGTCTTCACAGAACTAAAAGAATACTTGTCCATCATGATAGAACATCATACCTACTTTGGAATTGTAATACCCAATTGTGTAAGGACCCACACCTCAACATACAATCACATACTATTCACAAAGGTGTCTTCTCCAAGCAATCAATCAAGCAATTTTTTGTTTGACCTCCAAATTGTGACCATGCAAGGAGAAAATAACAAAACCACTTACACCATTGAGCTTAGCTATTCTCTCTTCCCCTTGGTTGAGGCTCCAAAGAACAATACCATCAACAAAATTGATTGAATGTAACTCTAGACCATTGCTTCTTTCTAACTCTAAAATCACTCTAGAACAAGGAAGACTTTTATAGTAAGTTGTCAAAATCACAACATCCATAAGGTCATCATCAAGGGGAACCATTTTGTCTCGAAATCAAGCATTGACAAGGATATCTTGAAAATATAGTCATATCTCCAAGAAGAGCATTACAAGGGGATCAAATCTATCAAAACCACAAGATAAAATTTGCATTAATATAAACTCGTTAATCTCAGAATAAAAACTTGTGGTAAGAGTAACAAAAACGCATAAAACTTCATCATCAAATTGCACTGCAAAATCTTCGTCCATTGAAGCAACAACCTCAACAATGTCACTTCCCTCTTATTGAGAGAACCTTGAAGAAAGAGTATCGCCATGGCCAATTTGATCTACTTGAGAGAATCAAAGAACTGGGTTATTGGTACTCATCACTACTCCCATACATTGCATTTTTAGAGCCAATCATTGGTTCCATGATCATAGGTCTTGATCCTATTTCTAAGTTAACACTTCACACCCTTCTTCAATGCCAAGTGATCCAAGAGAAAGAGTTCATATATGACGAATAAAACATGAAATATCCATTCTCCAAGATCAATTACAAAGTACAAATGCACACAATTACCAATGGATTAGTCTCACATCTTCACATCCATGATTGATTTCTTCACAATTGTATAAGATGTACGACCAATACTATTTTCGATGGATAATACTAGTATATCCCTTTATATATAATAATCACTAAAATTGAGTAAGGTTTCCATTCTTGTAAACCCTTGCACAATAACCCAATCAAAAGAAATTAGTAAATAATCATTAGTCTATCACATAATGAATCGACCTAGTTTAGGCTCCAAAGATCAATAAGTAATTAAATGGTTTAGCATCTTATCACAATCATCAATCTAGTCTAGACATTGGTATCCAATAGAACAAATCAACCAACTATTATAGGCCTCCTTGGGCATCACACCCACTAAAATATAGATAACATACTACCAATAAATAAAATAGATCCTCTATCTATCATAGGTAAAAACACATCAACACCTACTAGAACAAGTTAACTACCTATAATATGTCCTAGGCATGATACCTACTAAAAATAAATCCATGGCATCTATAAGTGAAATAGAGAAAATTGGTATCCACTAAAAGAAATCAACCACCTATCATAGGATCTCTTAGGCATGACACCCACTAAAAGAAAATCTATACTAGCGATCAATAATGTGGAACAACTACCTATTAGAAGTGAGAAAACACTGACATCCATAGGAAAAAATCAATCACCTATCATAGGTACTCGTATAAAACACACCCACCGAAAATAATTCCATACCAACCAAAAATTAAGTATATCTACCACCTCTCATAAGGGATGGACATTCTCATCACAATTATAATAGGGGTATCGACCCATCAAACCCTTCATGGGGGTAGGTGCTCATCTCAATCATGTTACGGTTTCACCACCTAATACCCATTCATATGTGGGAAACTAAGAATTTGACCTTCAAATTCACAATGAGGTAATCTTAGTCCAATCAACTTTGATACCGTTTATGAAATTTGATGTAGGGCAAGTAATGCAAGTTATAAAATTTCACTTCAAACTTGAGGTTTCCTAGATCTATTCCTTATGAACTTTCAACACTAGGGATGATTTGGAATGTTAAATGACAACACCAACACTTCCCTTCCCTTCCCTTTAAACCAATTTCACCTAGCACCCCATTGAGAAAATAAACACCATGTGAGTGTACTTCTCAATGCTAGAACCCTTGTGGCACATTTTTTGAGGAAAATAATCGATTTGATTTCTCTTGTTACAACATAATATAACAATAATTATTCTTCTTATGTATCTTCAAGTTATGTTGAATCACTTAACTTGTTCAACTACATGTTATGTTGAATTTACATGAGAAATATGAGCTAAAATTTACTCAATCATGAAGATAACATAATTGAAAATCAAATATGTAAGTACACAAAATTTGGGCCATTGGAAACTTCATACATATACAAAACATGGAGCATGAGTATATTCCACAACTTCATCATAACATTAGTACAAGTCAAGCTTTCCAGACCCTAGTTAGGGAAACCATAAGAAAACCCCATAGCCACCAACTCCTTGCTAGTTCACTCCCAACCAAAGAGTCTACCAAAGATCCTCACCATTGTAACTCTTGGAGACAGTGCCTCGCTCCGGGGAATCAGTGCCCGAGACATCTTAAAATTGAATAGAAATAGTTAATATCAATGGTTGGAGGGACAAGCCATGAGAGCTTGCAACCAAAAATTCTAATTTTGAAATCATAGCTTTCCAAAACATAATGGTCAAGAAACTTCGAGAGTCACAGGTCTTGGACTTAAGGAGTGATTTGAGGAGAAATAGAAGACAAATTTTAAATAGGCACTTAAGAATATGGATCTAAACCTCTGTAAAAAGAACCATGGAAGGGTCAACAAGTGTGGATAAATTTACAACATGGTAGAGTGGCCTCTTTAAATAAGGTTGGCAGGTACTCTCTATTGAGAAAACAACATTAATACGGATAAAAAGAAGCCAACAACCTCATTACACTCTGCCAACATTGAGAAAACATTCATGAACAAATGAAAACAAAAAAAGAAACATAGTTACAATTACTCAAAGCTAAAATCAACCTGCGATATACTTTTTAGATTTCAAAAAAAATTTCTTATTACAATACTAGTCCACTAGTCATGAAAACTGGACTTCGAACCTCCGAACCCCTCCAATCTCTTTTTCAAACTCCAAACCCCTCTAATCTCTTTTTCGACTTTTATATGTCCCTAAAATTAACGGTTCTTTGTTCATTACAAACTAATTCTAACTAATTCTTTAAGACAATTTTCGAATTTTTTTTTTTTTTTTAATAATTAAATGACAAAATGTTTATATATATATGTAACCCACATATTGCAAAGTGTAATCCTAGCTTTTATTATTCATCTATAATCCACTTGGGATTTTGAAGAGCCGGAAACCGCTCCTGGGGCAATCTTGGCGGTTTCTGGAAATATGGAGAGTGATGTGGGCTTGAATCGTGGCTGTATATCACTTTAATAGTGGTTTTAAAAACCATTACCGGACATTATATAAGTTGTTAAACTTCATTGGGCCATGTGCCGTCGGCTACCGTCAGATCTGGGCACGAATATTATGAACCGTGAATATGAACTCGAATTCCTATTAGGTAATATGAACTCGAATTCCTGTTCACCTTTGCACTGGAGACGCGGGAGAACGATATCCATTAGGAGTTGTCTATAATGCGACTTTTTGGAGATTCCGGTGACGGAATCCGACGGAAGAAATGAAGTTAAATCTTGATTTTTAGCAGTTAAAATGGTTTTTTAACTGCATATTTGGATTCAGCGCCCTGAAAAACCCCGGGAGCCATTGATTGTCCAGAAACTAGCTATCAAACTTGGGATTCCAATGAATTGCTGCCGGTTATGACCGGAAAAATTAGCCGGAAAAGCTTTCAAAAAGTCGCGTTATAGACTACTGCTATCCATTATTCCACTGTAATTGATGTAGCTGCTTCCATTAATGCATTGATACAAGCGTAGTTCTGTCGACTTCTGGGCTCTTCTTTTTCAATGAAATATAAAATTTAGTAGCTTTCTTTAGGCCAGCAGAATGCTTGTTCAAATAATAATTATATTATAATCGCTAATCACTAATTGCATTTTTGTCACGGATCTTTCATGCAAGTGGATGTAGCTTTCTGCGCCAGGGTTCTTGCAATGTAGGAACTTCAAACCAAATAATAAATATATCTACACTAAAAGCCTAACGCCCAATTTGATGCTGCCTGGTGAAGCATCCGGGTCAAATGGCCTTGACCTAAAACTCCCACAACAGTGTCACATGATCGAGTAACACTTAGTATAAAAACCCTCACATGTTCTTGCTTATCATTCCACCATCACAACAAAATAGGAAGCTAATCGACATTGAATACCTCTTCATCAGAAATACTTGTTCCAATTCTGTCATCGATCTCACAGCTATGGATACACTGCAATGGCAGTTTTTTCCTTTGGAAAGCATGTTTATGCATAAAATAATATGCCTTAATTGTGTTAATATACACCAACGCCCATGTTCATGTTTGACTTCGGGACATCTGGCTTAGTACAACCGTGAGTACCCTTTTTACAGATAATAACTATACTAAATATCTATTATTAAATATCTTACATTAACTATACCAGATATTTCACATTAAATATCTCCACATTAATTATAACAAATATCTCACATTAAAGTGGTTACCTACATTAAAGTGGAGGTTCCCAATAAGGAACGAGCACACGGAGTTGAGGTTAGGGAGTGAGGGGACAGCCTTGGCTCAACAGATTGGTGTCCAATTAGTCTTTTTTACAGATAATAATTATACTAAATATCTCACATTAAAGTGGATATTATTAGATATCTCAAATTAACTATACCAAATATTTCACATTAACTATACCAAATATCTGACATTCAATTAATTGTACTAGGCAAACTTCTTTACAATTAATAACTATACCAAATATCTCACATTAAAGTGGATATTACCAAATATCTCACATATCTCACATTAAAGTGGATATTATCAAATATCCCATATTTCATTTTAGAATGTGAGGCCTCCAAAGTAAACCAGGAAAATTATATCTCACATTATAGTGGATATAATCAAATATCCCACATTAGCTATACCAAATATCTCACATTAAAGTGGACATTAACAAATATCTCACATATCTCACATTAAAGTGGGTATTATCAAATATCCCACATTTCATTTTAGAATGTGAGGCCTCCAAAGTAAACAAGGAAAATTATATCTCCCATTAAATTGGATATAATCAAATATCCCACATTAACTATACCAAATATCTCACATATCTCACATTAAAGTGGATATTATCAAATATCCCACATCTCATTTTAGAATGTGAGGCTTCCAAAGTAAACAGGAAAAATTACGCAGATATGCTCGCAACTAGCTCTTGGGATAATCTATTTAGCGAGGGGTTTGTCGAGAAGCTAAGAGCATTTATTTTGAAGCTTCTTAGAGAGAAGTTGAGAGCATTTATTTTGAAGCTTCACAGAAAAATGGCTGAATACATCAAACAGATGAAGAAACAATCTGTCCCATAGGTTATCTTTAGCTTCATGGACGTTAAAATGATTTCTTTCTTTCTTAACTATACCAAATATCTTACATTAAAGTGGATATTACCAAATATCCTACATTAAAGTGGAGATCCAATTAATTGTATATATAAGGAGACATCCATATGACTTATTCAACAATAAGAGAGTGATTATCTCACATTAAAGTCGTAATATCCACTTTAAAGTGGATATTACCAAATATCTCACATTAAAGTGGAGATCCAATTAACTGTATATATAAGGAGCCTTCCATATGATTTATTCAACCATAAGAGAGTGATTAGTGGTGGTGGACTTTGAAATGATACAACAATGACTTCCCTTATAATTTTTCATGTGAGCCGGCAGACAACCACACAATGACTTCTTTACAAATAATAACTATACCAAATATCCCACATTAAAGTGGAGATCCAATTAATTGTATATATAAGGAGCCCTCCATATGACTTATTCAACAATAAGAGAGTGATTGGTGGTGGTGGAATTTAATATGATACAACAATGACTTCCCTTATAATTTTGCATGTGAGCCGACAAACTTGTAATAACCACACAATGACTTCTTTACAAATAATAACTATACCAAATATCCCACATTAAATTGGAGATCTAATTAATTGTATATATAAGGAGCCCTCCATATGAATTATTCAACAATAAGAGAGTGATGACTTATTCAACAATAAGGGAGTGATTGGTGGTGGTGGACTTTAAAATGATACAACAATGACTTCCCTTATAATTTTGCATGTGAGCCGACAAAGTTGTAATAACCTTGAGTTGGAGATTATAATTTTTTTTTGCATGTGAGCTGGCATACTTGTAATAACCTTGAGTTGGATATTATATAAAAAAAACTTTGAGCTGGAGATTATAAAAAAAATAAAATAAAATTGATAGCAAAATAATGCTTATAAAAACTTTTCCAAAACTTCAAAAAAAATTTATAAAATTTTTGTCATATAATATCGCCAGTTTCGACAAGAATATCTCTTTTCTTAGAAAGAAACAACCAATTTAAGGATTCAACATCTATCATTCCATGGATTTCACTTTCAAAACCATCATTACTTTCCCTCGCAAAAAAATTGGCTACAATAATCACCATGCTAGCGTCAACATTAATAAGTCCTCTCTGTAATATCTAAACTTGGATGACATTGAGCTCTCCATATTAGCACTTTTATCTTCCTTAGGGTTTAAAAAACCTATCCATGTTGCATCACACAAGTTCTTGGAATTTCCATCTTAGGGTTTTAGTTCTCAAAACCTAGTTCTTCAACTCTCCAACAACACAAGCACTAAGACCACCATGGAAAGTGAAGAATACCATAACTAAGGCATCACACAAGGATCAAGACTCATCAAGCTAGGCTCTCAATGATCTTTCCCTGCTCTCCATGCATCACAACAGAACACTGCTACTAAATTGTGTAAGACATTAGCTCCACTCTCCATGCTTTCTACCAGGGTCAAAACCTAATGCTACCATAAGAACCATTATTATATGAAATTTTCTATTTGTTTCTAGGGTTTACCTTCATAATGTAAACTATAGAAATCTCAAAAGCGCAAAATGTAACATCATAAAAGAATAGTCCCCCCAAGAATGACTATGTCATCTCTCTTTTTTATTCTACTAGGTTTTCCTCATGAACCTTTCTATCTTGCTTGATAGAATACATCTCCAAGACTATTACAAAGAATAGAGTACAACAATGATAATGATATTCCAAGGCTCTTCTCCCCTATATATATATATACACACACACACACACACACACACACACACACACACACACACAATAGATGGAGTAGGCTAATAAAAAACAATAACATGTGTTCATACAAGTAACCAACAAGGAAACCCCACATGGAGCACTCTACAATACAAGTATACTAGGGTTTATCCAATTCACAATATGAAACATTATCCAAGCATAAATCTCTTGTTAGAATCACGATTTCTATTACACCAAAACTAACAGGTATTAGTATCATAGGCCATTTTGTCACATCAGGTCAATAGGCCTTCAACTGGATCAATCAACATCCTTTGACCCCTTTTTCATCATCCTTGCACAAAGCCCTAGGTATGACTCATTCTAATCCCTGAGTTTCTTCTTGAAAGAACCTTGTTTTAGTCATTTTAAGGACCAACACCCTAGTGTTTTACTGGCCAACGTTGACAACCAGGTTTCCTTACTCTGCACCTGCGCTGATCACTAGCAGTTTTCTCGGTGTTGGGGGTGCACTGATTCTAGAAATTTGGGGAAAAAAGAAAGAATCCTGAAGCTTCCTCTTTTAGAAGCTTCCAAGATCTGTTGTAACCATTTACCTCAGATAAAAGTCTCGAACCCTATCACATCCTACCTTGGAGTTTTCATCCCTTATCCCTTGAGATCATCCTCCCATCATGAGTGGATCTCAAGCCCATATTGGTAAAAGGATATGAATTCATGAACTACCTCCTTTACCTATATAATCACTTCCATCCATAGGTAAGGGGTTGGATTTTGGAGAGTGATTCTACCCTTATGCTACTGTTGTGAGAGATATCTTTCCATGCCTTAGGGTGATTAAAGGTTCATTTTGTGACAAGGAAAGGACAAGTCAACTTGGAGGAGCTCTTCTACAAGAACACCACCTATTTTTGATTGTAACTCACTCCATTTCTATTAATGCAAAGCGTTCTTTGTTTTCCTATATATGATGTTATGGTTTCATATTTTTCAATACCATGTTGATTTATTGAATAAAGTGATTAGATGATGTTGCATAGATTCCGTAGATCGTTGGCTTATGTTATCTGACTGTGCTTGTTCTAATTATAACAATCAGAGTTAGGATTGGATCATTCAAGCCAAGGAAGGAGTGAAGCATACAACATATTCCAGGTAGGCTTCATCCCATTTTCTATTTACTTTAAGGAAAACATTAGTCCCTTTGTCTTTATGTTTTTCTAGGTCAGTCCACCAGGCCTAGTGAAGATACTTCTGTCCACAGTCATAGATTCCACATAACATTTAGTAAACAAACGCATCACCGGAGTTAACAGATCCATGATAGGCAGTTAAGCACATGTAAAAAAATACACAAGGAGTGCTGGTTTATCCAATGTCCAATAATCTCCCCCCCAGCGCGACCTGGGTGTGATTCGAACTTGAGACCTTTGGCTCTGATACCATTTGTTGGAATCACAATTGCCATTACACCAAAAACCACACATATTAGTAAACAACTGCATCATTAGAGTTAATAGATCCACGAGAGGCAATTAAGTACATGTCATGAAACACACAGGGAGCGTTGGTTTATCCAATGTCCAACATCTCTTGAGGGTCCACACCCCTTCTTTAAGATATGTGCTCTCTAACAAAATGTTAGTCCAATGCTCCTCTTTCATGGTGGTATCCAAGTGACCTCATGGATGGAATTCTTAATTGTGTGTTGCATGTGCTCAATCATCCTCTAATGTGTGCTAATGTGGTCACTAGGCTCCAGTGCTCCCCCTGAACATACGTTTTAGGATCTGCAACCAACCTCTAGGAAGTAATGGTCCTCAACCCAAGTATTTCCAAGATAAGTTTCTAATGTAAAATGTGTATATCACATGGTCCAAGCTCATAGGGATGGGTTCCCTATTCTAACTTCCTAATTCTCTTTGGGTTTTTTTGTGTGTGGGGTAAACAATCATGGTGGATTTGAACCTAGAAACTCACAATTTACATATTACTTCATAACACGGCAACTGACAATTGAGTTGCCCCCTCTTGGCTAAATTCTTAGAGCTCTTTGTTGACCAAAATTAGTTGATCAATATTATTCTGTCTTTCTTAGCCTCATACTATAACTAGCATTCTTCCTTTTATCAACACAATGATTTTTTATTATATGCAGGTTGAGAGCCTTCTTTTTGACTCAGTTGTTTCCCACATGGTTCATAACCTAAAACAATTATGATACTTAGTTATTTTTTGTGTATGTGGGTTGCAAGTTGTCTTTTCCTATATCCCACATTATTCATATTGAACCCCACAACAATCAAAATTTACCATGTAAATGTAGGTTGCGGGAGACCTTTTTCTCACCTATTTCCCCACATTTCAAAGCTCACCTGTCTTTCTTCCACATAATCCTGCAAAGCTCCATACTTAATGATTTTTATAGTTAACAACTTCTTTTGTATGTGGGTGTGGGAGAAATTTCCTGACACTATCCCATGCCTTGCATCTCATATCCTACATCATTAAATTCCTGCTACTTTTTTATAGACATTAAATTATCACAACCAGCACATACTTCACATGGTCAAAATTCACTCTTTTTAATGAACAGGGCACATTTTTCACTGAGATCTGGATATCCTTTTGAATTAAAGTAATAATTGCTGCTTATGAGCCACCTTTCCTCTCGTGTATTCACATAAAGGAGGTTAATGAAATACTTAAGACCACAAAATTGTTAATTACTCGAATTGAAGTTCATTTTCCTATTGAACATTACTAATAAGTGTCAAAAGAAATATGTGAGATAGAACAAGAGAAGATTATCGTAGAGATACTATTAACACACGAGTGACAAGATCATGATATATGGTGGTCTGTTTCTTATTGGTGGGATTTAGAAATCAACACAAAAGAAAAGAGTAACAATAAGGCATAAACCTCAAGCATTGTACAGATTACATTCATGCCTGAAGTCTTTGATTTCTTAGAGCTAGTTTCTTGGTGTGCTGACAAGTTTGATAGTACAAAAAGACATATATGATTTGAAGAAGCTAGTATAAATCCCATTTCCCTAACTCCAAATTTATTCAAAAATATGCTTAAGCTTTTAGAGGCCAACCAAATCTTCAAGATTGTAGAGGTTGATGCCGTTCATAATAATCAACATAGAGAAAAAAGTCTTCTTGGGACATTCTAAAAAAGGCCCACTAAAGAATTGGTTAACACCAATAAAATTGAGGTATTTATGTTAGATAACCTAGATAGAGAACTTTCTTGGCTAGTCACAAGGATTCTTGGTCAACAATCAACTTATTTTGTTCCTAGATACTTTCTATATGTATTATATTACTCTATTCATGAGGGAGCCATTTTCAATTGGGCTCTTACAAGTTTTTGCTGAAATTTCATACCCACTTGGATATTTCACCAAAGAAAATAAGTTTTATATGGCTTCCTACTTTGTTTATCCTATTTTATATTGGAATGTCTTCAAAGGCCTACTTGGGTCATGGTACTTGTATTTTGATCTAGACCTGAACACTTCTAGTACTTGTCATTTTGGAAAGACAAAACTCAATTTAGTTTCTATCAAGTACATAGTATTTTTCTTTGTAGAATGTAGGAAAAATGTTGGATGGTCCTTTAGCTATTAGACACTATTATGAAACCCCGACCTTTTTATAAGGAAATTATTTTTTTCAAGTACATGAAGAATATTCATTTATTTGGTTACTCATATTTGAAGGGAAGCCCCTAATGCTTCCAATTTATGTCTGTGATAAACTTATCTTGGAGGAGGTGTGCCAACAATATAGGCACTTGCCACATTTCTTTAATGAAAAGAGAAAGAAAAAATTCATACCTATGCTTATTAGATTCAAAAACTTTAGTATTAAAAGTATTTCCAACATTGATGAATATGTTGCTTGTTTAAATATTTAAATTGAATGAATTAGAAGTAGTTAAGGGTTTTTACCTTGAAAATAATTTTCTAGCTCATCTTAGTTCTATTGGAATGTTGCACTATTTCAAGAAAAACAAGTTGAACGAGGAGGGGACAATTAGGTTTTATGTGATACCCCTTAGGGATTTCATGACGATATCGATGCCTTACATAGTACTAATAAAAAACACAAAGAACATGAGAAGGCTATTGAGAGTGTTGGCTCTACACCACAACAATCTTAAAAGAGTACTTCTAGATCTCATGCTAGAAGTCAATCTACAAGAAAAGAACCAAGGAGAAATGGTAGTGATGGTGCTAGAGAAGGTGGTGATGGAAATCACCTCAAACTCAATTTGGAAAAGACTCATGCTGTTGGAGTAAGTTCAAAGAGAGAGAGAATTTACACTCAATGGAATGTCAAGGGTGTACCCAAGGAAGTGAATATCTGAGTGATGTAAATTAAATACCTCAATGAAATAGTGGAAATATCAGATGAGGCACAAAATAAGTGCTTGAAAATTAGTTTGTTGCTAAGATATTGGCTAAGGTTGAATCAATTACATTAGATCATGTAGTTTACGATAAGGTTTTTAAGAAAAATTCAATTTGAACAAGTAAATTTGGAAAATAAGATAAACTCATAAATTGATGCCAAAGAAATGAAAATTTGAAAATTGTTTTAATTTGATCAAGCAACTAGAGATGCCTTGGCTTGTTCGATTTTTGAGAGATAAACAGGAAATATAGTGTTAAAGAAGAGAATCAAAGAATTGGATATGGCTTTGTTACCCATGCCATTGTTCATTGAACTTATCTCTGCCATTAAGCCAAGTCAAGTTTCCAAAGACACATCAGAAAGTAGTTCAAGTTTTAGAGCAACTTCAAATATATTAATCACATAACAGATAATATAATTAAGAGGACTAATATAATCTTGGAAGTGTGGAAAGTGGCTACGACTTCAATAATTTTTTCCGTCATAATTAGTTCTATCATTGAATGTTTGGAAAATGACTTACAGAATGATGAAATGTTCTATAAGGAAGCTTTAAATACATTTATTATGATTTTTTTAGAGATGAATGAATCCCAAAGAAAAGAAAAAAAAATCCATCTCAAAATATATGAAGAAATTAAGGGCTTGTTGGAAGGAAATACTTAATACGCTCCGATAATTAATTTATAGATGTGCCAACATTAAGATAAGGAGTGATCTATTGTTTAAGTTAATTGAGGTGGCTAAGGAGTTGGAAGGTCCCAAATTAATTTTGGATGTGATATTATAACTTAAGAGCAAAGTCAAGAGGTTGTGGATGTACTAAATGTCACATGGGGTAATGAATTCAACGAACTTGTTGATTTCCATTAGAAGAAATTGAGAAATAGTTAATTAATTTCATAAACATAAATTAAGATGAATAATAAATAGTACGCGAGGCCTTCTATGTTCTAAAAGAGATTGAAGATGAATTATTTGAGGTTCAAGTAAAGGAAGAAGTGATGGTAGCATAATTATGAGACTACATTTGACAATGGCTCAAATATGATCTGAAGATATGATGACTTCAAGATGATTCATCAATAGTTCCAACGATTAGGTATTCAACATGCATCCATTATTTAAAGTGAGGAGATCTTAAACAAAAACATCTTCTTTCTCCAGCAATGTAAGTAGATTGTCTAGTTTGGTCCTCCTACCTTTTTTCTTCCCACTAAGTAATCATTCAACCTTTTTCACTTTGGAGTTTTCTAAGTATAAAGGTTGATTCCTAGTTGCAATCTTTTTATCTTCTTGGTCTTTTTCTGATTTATATGGTTCACAGGAGCGCCATCTCCATCCTTAAATGGAAAATTGCATTTTAATTTCCCACATATTATAAACACTTATTTAAACATTTGTATATGTTTTTAAAGGTTTCTTAGATGACTACAAAGAATTCATGGCTAGTGTGATCTTTTGAATTTGAGTTATAAGTTTAAGATTGCAAGTGTTTAACTCCTTTCATCCCTATGAGTTTAAATGCAATTATTTTTTGAAGTTCTATGCAAATGAATTCCATGATTATTGTCATCTATCCAAATGTGGGATTCTTTGCTTTTAACTACACTAGAAATTGATGATATTAAACTTTATTCATGTTTGTATTAATGAAGCATATCATTGTGAGTATTTAAAGCTTGGTCCTATCTTACACATTTTATTTTCTATATTTTATTTTTATTTTATTTTCTTTGTTAAAGAGGAGTTCCACCTCTATAAAAATAAAGGGGGTAAGTGTTTCCATCAAATTTTATCCTTGGAATTTTGACCAACACCAACAATCAAGAATGGTCCTCCTAGCTAGGTTCCAAACCCAATCAAGCTATTAACTCCTTGCAATGTGTGCACATGATGGGTTAGTAATAATGACAATTAACATAACAACCTCATTGGAAAGGGATCCATGCTACCACTATGGAGAAGGTTAAGCATTGAACCAAATATAGTGGTCCTTGTGTCCATGAAACATCACCAAGGGACTAGCATTGGGTGAAAATTGTTTTGGAGTAACCCTAAAAGCTAACAATAGCCTCCTTTTTCCTAGGGTTTTAATCTCGCTTCTCTAGTAATTAGGGTTATATTTTTTGACTCCTTAATGTTCCTAAAAGTTTCTAGTAGATTTCCATACATTCCTAACTCCACATGGTTAAATTGTGGTGCGGTGATGACATTTCCACTTGGAATTTAGTGGGAAAATTTTGACCATTCATTTCCATGGACACAAATTTTGCATATGAAATGCATTTAAGGAAAATGAAACATTTTTGGAAAATTTTCAGCCATAGGATATAATGATGATTTATATGAAATTTTTCGCAAGGTTATATACTCAAAAAGTTATTTGAAGACATCGAATGAAAGGATTTTAACTTTTGGTCCATAAGTGTAGTTTTCATGATTTGATCCAAAAAAAACCCTTCTAGGTCCCAAATCCCATCTTATCCTTTTGAAATTATCATTGTAATATAATAATTACGTAATCCTAGTTTCAAGCATCCCTCCCCATTTTGGGAGGATTTTGATTCTACGAGATTTAGTTTTGAAGGAGACAAGTAAATGATTCCTTAGCATTCTTTTTAGAGTTAATTCGCTTTCATTACAAGTTTTCCATTGATTTCGACTTGTCAATGCTTTCTTTGAACCCTTCTAGTTGTTTGTTAGTCTACATAATCATATCCACATAGTAAATTTTTTGGTGCATCTAGTGCTAATTAGTCTATGGAAGGTAAGTAGAGTTTTATGTTTTATAGATTTTCCACTAAGAGTGCATATGAGGAGGTATAAGCTTAAGCACCATTCCTTTTCCTTCTCCAACAATTCAAAATGTCCATATCTTAGGTTCTTGATTTTCTTTCCGAGACCTTGTAATCTTTCTTTATTAACATGCAACAAAAATGGTCTCCTTTTAAAAGTATTTTAAAGTTGACCATATTTGAACTTGTACTTTTCCAAATATTTCTTCATCTCCTCTTCAAACAATAGGTGCATTTATATGGTACATTTTTGCATTCAATCCATCAATAATGGTTGGTGCCCATTCTTTAGGTTTTCCCTATACAACATCCAATGGTGATGGTGAGAAATACCTTTTTTTTTTTCAAAGGGGCACTTATTGGTGGAAGTATTGACAACCTTGTTCTAGGAATGTTATATTTAATTAAATTTTCATCCCAACTCCTTGGACACTTTTGATTATAGTTTCTCAAACATTGAACTGAATTCCTATCAAATGCCTCTCCCTACCAATTAGTGTGTTGGTGGAAGGTAGTAGATTTTTTCAATATAGTATCCAACCTCTCTGACTATCAAGTCAAAAAGGTAGTGAGAAACCTAATCTCTCTTTAAGAAATGATGCTCCTTGTAGAAATTGCAAGAAATTTGCTACTGCTAATGAAATTGAGTTGAAATCAAGAGACACAAATTTCTTCTACTAATTTTTAGAGAGGAAAACACATGATAGAAACACATGCAATAACATGCAACCATAAAAACACAAGGAACAAAATGAATTTATAGGGGAAACCAACTGGGAAAAACACCTTCGCTACTTTGCATTAATCATATGAGAAAGATAAATAATTACAATCTCTTGCTTCAACTTTGAAGCATACCCTGCAATATAAAATTGTTCTACTACTTCTTGACTTGCTCTGTCCAACATTTATCCAATTCAAGCCTCAACCAACCTCCTATTTCCTTGCACAATCCTGGAGGAATTAAGCTCCTAAATAATAGGGAAATTCCCCATTTCCTTGCGCAAATCCAAAGGGAATTGATCACCTACTTAGTGCAAAAGCACTGTACACTCAACAATATACAATTATAAATACAAATGTGCCTTTTCCATCCACTCAACTAGGAAATTCAAATTCCATGCATGAATGAGTCTATTTTTAGCTGATTGACTAGTTAACTAAGAGATTAATGAGTTAAGAACAATCATAACTACTCAACTGACGTTTAACTAACTCAACTAATGACTAGAGCTTAGTTAACTGAATTCAACTAACAATAACTCAACTAGATTTCTAGATATTAGTAATCATATCATGCAAAAATATACTTCTATCCTACAAACTCGAATTTACTGACTTAACTAGTAGACAAGGCCATGTCACTCTAGCTAACTGCAATCCAATTCATCCCGTTGATGTGGAAATTGATTTTTCTCCATTTGACTAAGGGAATAGTCAAATGAAGCCTTTTATTGCTACATTTTAACACTCCCTCTTAGCAAGAAAAGGTTTCAACACAACCCCAATCCAACTTTCGTGGAATGTACTGTAGCACAAGTAACACTACCTCTCATTGTTGTTGTTGCTACCGCAACAACTGCAACTAAGAGGCATCCAAAATACTGAATCAATTGTGTCTCTGAGTTGTAACTATATCCTCAACATATGACTGCTACTAGTCTCTGCACTGTCTACTGGGAAATTTGTATTGCTTCTGACTCTGCTACTGAGCCGCCTACTTTGCTGGAAACACTGCTCTGTGCTCCTTAATATCTGACTGCTCCAACTGACACTGATCCTCTTGCTACTGAATACTGTGGGACCTTATAGAAAGGGTAATGATCCATGAGAAGAGTATACTGCAACCACTACCCCTCTCCTATGGACCTTGCCCAAATATTTGTAACTCTGGGACTAAGGCTCTACATCACCGCACTTCACTCCTGGAGGTATAATTGCATGCATGGAGAAATCTACCTCTAGCTTGTAGATATTTTTCACTCTAACTCCAATCCATTTCACTTGTCCAGTAGAAACATGCTTCAGAAAATATTTTCCCTTACTGAACACCACATCATAACCTCTGGCATCCAATACAACTACAAAAATCAAAGTTTTCTTCTTCCCAGGCACATACATTACATTTTTAAGGAGAAAATGGCAGTATGACTCCCTCTTAAAGGTGATAGTACCAATTCCTTTAGTACTATACCTTCCATCATCTCCAAATTCCATGTGCAATTGGAGATCCTTCTCTTCTAGGCTATTGAATAATTCCTTGTTTCCTGTCAGATGATATGAGGCACCAGAATCTAGGTACCACTCACTCCCTCTTACAGTGTATTCTATGCAAGCAAAGAGGGTGAAACCTAACTTGAATTGAGATGCAAGAGAATCTCTTGCTACTGTTGCTATAGGATCCTTATTGGATTTCTTGTGCAGAAACTTGGTTGCATAGTGTCCATATTCATGGTAGTGAAAACATTTTATTTTGCTGAGGTCCTTCTTCTTGCCATTATTCTGGCTGGATTCTACCTTGCATTGGGCCTTTCATTCCTTTGTCCTTCTTTCCTTTGCTAACTAGAGCACAATATTCTTCCACATCGAAAATGGATGTGACACCATCTCTAGTTTCTTTTGATCACCTCCTGCACCAAATCAGACCAAAGTATCTCCCAATCTAGTAGCTTGTCTCTTCCATTAACTGAATCCTGATAGTTGTGTCAGGATTTTAGAAGGCCAAGGAGTGCAAATCTCACAAGTTTAGAAGATGACACATTTTCTCCTACTCCAATTTCATCTTGATAAGTAATCACAAATCACACTCAAATCCTCCGATTTATACTCGTCTCTGCACTCTCTATTGGGAAATATAACTTACTCCTGACTCTGCATTAAATGAAATCACAAAGCATACTCAAATCCTCTCAAAGACCAATCTCACAACTTCTCATCCTTTGATGATTTTATTACAAGTCAGCAAAAAATTCATCTTAATCATGGCACCTATAGGATGAGCCCAATATGTGTGATGTACATATCATTTTTAGGTTAGTGAATTGTGGACACTTTTTCCCCTTGTATATAAGTGTTTTAGTCTAGTGTACATGTGTTTATATGTTTCAAGGACAGAGAGCCTAGTTTTGGAAATATGAAATCACATGCATATTAATAAAATACACCACTGCTATAGGTCCAATCTAATAAGATAGTATGGGGGGGTAGTGTGAAAGGGGGGATAAGAGATAAGTGATGAAGGGCTTAAGCCTAGATGGCTAAGCTATGATTAAAATAAGCCTAAGTTAAAAATGCACATGCTTTATTCTATGTTCATAAAGTTGCTTTAAAGATTTCCAATTTTCAAAGGAGGGATATGCACACAAAAACGAAATGTGTTAGAGTCATTGGATCATCCATTGCATCATTAGTAGAAGGGAAAAGGTGACTAGACTCCTTGGAAGGGAAGAAGGGGTGACCCTATGACATGATTGGCTCCTAGTAAAATCTTAGGTGGGTTTGGGAAAAAGGGAATAGGTTTTCCTATGTGAGGCCAAAAAGGTACTGGGAGAAGAATCCCCTAAGGGAAGCTGGAACCCTTATAGTCCACAGGTATTTGAGACATCCGTATTTGGCTAAGTAAAAAATCCATGGAAGTGTAGTGGAATAGCTCATTAGATTGTAGGTGGAGAGAATGGGGTGCTCTACCTTGGGTTGTGTGGGCTAATGGGGGATGTGATAATGTTGGTGGGAGGCTATTGGAGTTTGGTACTATGGCCCTATTCATGTTTAGAATTAGTTAGGTTCCATAACTAGCTTTAGGTAAGGCTTTGTGCTTGTGGAGTCTTGGCCCCAACTTGGGGGTGACCGACTATTGAGAGATTATGAGCAACATGGTTTATGGCTAGGTGGAATGAGGTATGTAGCTAGTTGATGCTTTCTTTATAATATAGATGTCTATTCTTATGTTTATATGCTTTTCATTGTGAGTATTTATGTGTTTTAATGTGTTGCATGTGAATATAAATTTAAGTGGGGTAATTTATACAATTACATTCCTATTCATGAATGCATTACATGATATAATGCATTAGACATTCCTAATCAATGCTACATGAATCAAATTGAAGGGGAATCTTCTAAAAAATCAGGTTATAGATGTATTTATATGCCCCAGTTGGTCACTTGGGGTGTTACAAAGTGGTATCAAAGCCCAAGTTGTAACACTAGGATTATGTTAGGTAATTTAATCACACTTTAAATTACATTACATGAAATCATCAATCCAATTAAGTAAACTTGCGAAGCACATGACACAATATATGCTAGGAGTTTAGTTTTCAATTCTAATGAAGATAAATAGCAAGAAAAACAAATTCTACTTTATGAATTAAATACAATGAAATATTAATCTACGGATAAAAATAAAATATATTTTATAAAATCATATAAAATAACATGAAATGAAATATTGATATATGGAAAGCAATGGAAATCATAATCTAGAAAAGCAATATAATCTAATTTTAAGAAATCTGTTGAATGCACAAAATTTTAATCTATGAAAGTTTGAAATTCTACTATAGGAAAGCATATAAATCTGAGCTATGAAAGGAGGAATCTTATTCTAGAAAATAATTGAAATTTTTTCTAGTGAAAGCATGAATCTTATTCAAGAAAAGCATTGAAATATTATCTAGTGAAAGTAGGAAATCCTATTCTAATGAAACCATGACACTCTATTCTATCAAAGAAAAGAGATCTATAATATGAAAAATAGAGAGTTTATTCTAGGAAAGCATTGACAATTAAACTATTAAATCAAAGACATTTATTCCTATAAAAACATAGAAATCCTATTTAACGAAAGCATTGAAATTCCACATGAAATTCTATCCTATGAAAAACATTCAAAACTAATTTACTAAAGTAGATATTGAAATGTAATCTAGGGATGTTAACAATGTAAAACCTATTCTATGAAAACATCAATTGAAAATCTAATATATGAAAAGCATGTGGACTTTGTCTATTTTAGAAGTAATGAAATTGGTTTAAGAATTCTTTACTAGTCCTATTCTGGAAAGTGTGAATGTAAAGTGAAAATAATGTAACAAAATTAAAAGGCCTATCCTTAAATGCATACAACTGAATGTTATCAAAGTAAATCATTTTTTTTATTAAGCGCTTCACTTAGACTTCAAGTTGGAATAGAAGAAAATAATTATTAAAACACGAGACAAAACTGTAACATAATAGAACATTTACTATAGTAAAAACATAGTGAAAATAGAGTAGAAACTGAGCCAGAATAAAATATTTATGCTACAGGAGTCTCACATGTCCACAAGGAGGCCCTCCATTTACTATAGTAAAAACATAGTGAAAATAGAGTACAAACTGAGCCAGAATAAAATATTTATGCTACAGGAGTTTCACATGTCCACAAGGAGGCCCTCCAGGTGTTTACACGAGATTAAGAAAATTCATATAACTCTCCTATAATTGTCACAAGTTATGCATCGATACGTAATAGGAATAAAAAGATTAAGATATAATATTAAACTAAAAGTAACTGTGCATACACAACTGTTCATAATTCTATATTATATCTGTGTATCTCTCACTTATACAACAAGTTAATTTATAATGTTTTCAAAACTGACTAATTCAGAATAATGCTACTACATATAAGAAAAATGGACGATAATCAAGTATCAAGTTACAATTTGAAATTCAATTCCTATGGTTCGCTGATGACTCAATGCATCCACACAATGATGTATTATGGACACCTAATCATCCTTGTGTTGTTCCTTAGTTTGCTGGATGTGAAGAAGATAACTCGCTTGCTTGAAGTCGGTTCCATCGGCAGGTAGCAATGCTAATGCAATATGAGTCTATTCTTCATGCCACACAACAGGTTGAATGTAGGTTTAATCGAGCCATTGTGATGATCAAATGGCATATTTGTTGTGCCAGATAGGTGGAACACCATACTGGAACTTTTTTCCATGTGTTCGTATGCTTAAGTCGGCCTCACTACTTCAAGAACAAAATTAACCTTGGATTCTACTACAAATTGTCATAGAAGCTACATAAATTTTAAGTTTCTGCAATATTTGCACATTAGTTCGATTTTATAAAGAAAAACCTATAGAATCATAGAAATATTGGACTTATTACCTCTTTATGCCTTTGTAGTTAGGATGGCCATGTTCATGTGAAATATGGAAAGATGATGCAAAATAGGTTGATTATGAATTCTTATATGAGTATACATGATAAAACTAGAGTAGGAAACTAACAGAACGGTACAAATTCCTAGGCCCAACCTTCCTCGACACTTAGGATGTTGCATGTCCTCATGCATTTTGGAACAATTGCAAAATTTTGTCAGCTTCTTGTTTCAAAGGATGGTCTCAAATGCTTAGATTAGGATGTACATGTTTCTTCTGGAACCCTTATTTTTCATAATAATATATCACCTCTATTTTCTCATTAGCATTTTTACCTTCAAACTTTTGATCTTCAAGTGAGCGTTTTGTTAGATTTCTTAAGCCTAGAATTCTTATGATACCAATGGTACATTTTTTTGAGCATTTTATGATTTCTCTATTTAAGGATCTCAATTTCCCTTTTTATATTCCTCTCTAACATTTCCAATTCATCCACTCCTTTTAAAGTTATGATAATGTCTTCTTCCATAAAGACATTGAAAGGCAAGTTAAACCATCCTAGATTATGGATTGAAGGTGCTGGTATATCATTGTCAAAGTAATATTTAGGAATGGGGGAATATTATTTTATCTTTTCATTGTACACTTTCTAATCTATAGAATCAATGTAGTCATATACCCGTTCTTATATTTTGTCAACTTTTGGGCTTCCCCTTTCTGGCATTGCTGGTGATAATTCTACTTTTGAAATTTCCAAAATTTTAGGTGAAACAAGACTATTCTTCTTTGTAATACTCCTTGTAACTGTTATGTATTTGTCTTTGTTTTCTAATTCCTTCATTCCCTTGGAATCATTTCTTTTAATGTCTTTCTTTTCCGGGATAGGTATAACAGTGACACTCTGTTCAGCTTGTTCTGGATTCCTCTTGTTTGCTCTTATCGATTTTCTCACTGGTTTTGAGATTGTCTTCTTCTGAATTCTATTTTTCTATTTGACCTTCTATTATGCCTCTCTACATGCTTTGCATTTGACGATTCTCCTTTTCAACAGGTTTAGGAATTAGGGTTTTTTCGGCTTCAAGAACATATTCAACTTTTGGTATTGTTGGACCCTCTAGCTCTATAGGCATATTTGGGCATACTTTTGTCTATCTCCTCTACTAGTGTTTTCTCGGCCCCTATATTTCCCCTATATTTTCATCTATAGTGTTAGGGTTTGAAACCAAAACCCTACCTATTCTTATTTTTGTTTTAAGGCCATTGTTTTCTTTATCCTTTGACATTTCCTTGAAATGATTCTTTGTTAAAAAGATTTCCCTGTTATCATTTCGAAGTTTTAATTCTACTTCAACAAGGATCTTTACTAAACCAAAGTGATAAAGGGCCCTATCTATGTTGCTGGAATTTGTATTGAATTCCATCTTTTTAAGACTACTGATCAAATAGTAAGCCAAGTTTATCTCTTTACCCTTTAGGAAGTGCATTAGAAGTCTTATATGACAAAAAAAGATTGTATCATACCTCCCTTTTTAGGTTATGAATTTTTTGAAGATGAAAAATATATTTCTCCATTTCCTCTTGAAGGCTAATATTGGTATCCTCTTCTTCCAACTTGTGATATCTAGATTATGGTTTTTGAGCAAAGTCCTCCATGAATCATCTCTATGCCTCTGACACTTGAATCGTTTTTCCCTAGCCCTTGTAAATCCTGTGGATTTTACCAGAAATGATTATGTTACTTTTAGCTTGATATCTCCAATCTCTTCTCTAACACTGTCAAAGGCCCTTGCAAATTCTCTTGTCACCTCTACATCATGGCCTTGAAAATTTTCAGATAACTTCAGCCACCCAACCCTTCGTAATTATTTCCTACATTTTGGGTAAGCTTCTAAATTTTTTGCATCTATAGGTTCAACACGAATGACAATACCCATCTCCAAGTGTTGGGAAATATGAGCTTTAAAAAGAACCTCCAGTCAACTTCTATAGAAATTTAATGTGTATATTCAAAACTGCTCATGAAATTTACTAGATCACAAGACTTGAAGCTACTCTACTCATCCGTAGAAAGAAAATCACAATTGAGAACAAAAATAATTAACATGCATCAAGATTCAACACATATAGACAGATATTTATATAGGGAAAAGAAACTGCTCAAAACCCCTTACTATATGTATCTCATTAATCAAAGAATAAAGAAGAAATACAATGCTTACTCAAGCCTGAGCAAACCCTGCACTAATATAAGTTATCTCACTGCCTCATAGACTGACTCAAGCCAATACTTAGATAACTTCTTAAACTTCCAAGCTCTTATTTCCTTGCAATGTTGCCTTGGGAATTAGGCCTCTATTAATAGGAAATTTACCAATTTGGATTGTGCAATTCCTATAGGTCCTTCTCTGACTGCATGCATGACCTGTACAACTTTGACTAGTTTACAACTTATAGTACATCACCCTTGAACTTCGATCTTAACTAGGTAACTCGAATTCTCTACATGCATGCGGTAATTTAGGCTGATTGATCAATTAACAGGATGATTACTCAATGTGAAAAAAGTTACACACCCTTGTCACTCAGTGTGAAAAAAGTTACACATGCTTGACTCAACCTCCACTAGTTCTACTAAAAGTGAGAACTAGTTACACTGAAAATAACTCAAATTAATTGAAACAAATGCTACAAATTAGAAGTCAAACATGTAGAATTGAATCAAGTGTCTCCAACTTGAATTTACTGAGTGACAAGAACCATGTTACCTCGGTTAACTACCTCCAAGTATTCTGCTGAAATTGAAATTCGAATTTCTCCTAATTTAATTAAGGAAAAATTAAATTAGGATTTTCTTGCCGCATATTCAACACTCCCTCTTAGCAAGAAATGGATTATCAGATACCCCAATCCTGCTTCTATGGAACTCTAATTTTCCTCTTGACAAAGCCTTTATCAAAGTATCTGCATCTTGTTCTTCTGTTGGAATGTATTGCAACTACATAATCCGCCTTTGCACAAAATCTCATAGATGGTGATACCAGATGTTGATATGCTTTGATCGATCATGAAATATTGGATCCTAAGAGAGTTTGATACAACTCTGATTTTCACAGTAAATCACTGTAGGATCCATCATTTGACCAAATAACCCAACAAGAATCTTTCTCATCTAGATAGGCTCACATGCTGCTTGAATTGTAGCCATGTATTTTGTGTAGAAATTTTGAATAATATGACACTTATTCACAGAGATTATCTTGATTATACATTATTTGTGAAATGCATGCATAATACATAACCTCCTCTACATTGATCATCAATTTTGCGGAATTAAGAAACAATCGCATGTGCACATTGAAGCATCAATCACACATATCAACACAGTATATCACG